>VZTI01001285.1:2165375-2178544 GCA_013397865.1 Struthidea cinerea
ATAAATATATATATAAAATATATATATATTTTATATATATATTTATTTCTTTTACTTTAATGTTGCAAGCACTTTCCCAGTACTGTCAGCTGCGAAGGATGCAGCTGACCTCTGGGAAGGGCAGCAGGCAGTGCAGCTCATCCCCAACCTGTGCCAAGGCATTGCCACAGAGCCAGCTGCCATTTCTACCAAATTCTGCTGGTTTTGCTTGGAAACCATTCCCAGAGTATCAGTTTATCACTGTGGGTCCCTGCTCACTTGCAGGTCTCTGCTCCTGATCTTCTCTACGAGGATCAAGTGCCCTGTGTTTAGCTGCTGTTTGTGTTTTGGTTTTTTTTTATTTTAATTTTTTTTAAATTTTTACTTTAGTTTTAGGTTTATTGCTGTGTCCCCACAGGGCTGGCAGCAGGGCAGCGCTGTACACAACCTGAGATTATGACAATCTCGGTGTCGCAGCATTTTAGGGCACAAATTCCAGGACAGAAAGTTGATTCACCAACTTTCTGCTGGTGTTTTGACTCACCGTGCAGGTTTGGGTCCCTGAATGAGATGCTGTATTCATGGAATCATAGAATGGCTTTTGTTTGGAGGGGAGCTTAAGGATCATCTAGTTCCAACACCTGTGCCATGGGCAGGAATGCCAGCCACAGGTTTCTCAGGTGTTTGCAGCTGCATGCTCTGTGCACATGCCAAGGCAGTTTGTGGCCCCCTAAGAGCTGTTTCCTGTGCAGGTTGCCCGTCGGGTCTCCCTGCAGCACAGTTATTGAAAAAAGGGAGCACAGCACAGAGGCACCCACTGAGGTGGGGTCATTGGGCTGGGTGGTGCCGAGGTGGGTCGTGCCCACACCAGCTGTGGGGTGCTGCTGCCTCGAGGGTTTGTTTGCAGCTGAATGTGCAGGTCCCCTTGTTGAGTGTTTCCTGGTGTGGGGAGGTCAGAATGATGGTGTCCCCGAGCCTAATGTGATTTCCCCACACCATAAAGCCTTCATGTGCTGAATTAGGTGAAGGTGGCTGGGAGGTGCCTTTGCCGGTGCGGTACAGGGTGTTGGTGCTGAATTGGGGATGCTCTTTGGCCTTGCAGCCACCCTGTCCTGCTTGACCCTTTTGGAAAGGGACCCCTGTCCCATTAAAAACCCTTCTTTGTTTCTGCATTGGGCACGGAGAGCATCACTGAAACTGCTGAAACCAAATCTGTCCCTTGGTGTTGTCTTGAACCAGTTGTGGCTTTTCCTGTGTTTTTTTGTTACCCTGTACACTTCCTTTGGTACCAGAGTAATGAAATGGTGCAGTGGCTCAGCAGAGCTCGCTTCGTTACTTGATTGCTTTTTCTCCTGGAACTGGGAGTGTCAGCCAGAAAGGTCCAGGTCTGCGTGCTGCTGGGGAGCCCTGAGGGTGAGGGACCAAACCGGCAGACACCCGTTTTTGCTGAAGATGTCCTCCTGCTCCTGGCCTTCTCTTTCAGAGATCTGAGTGCTGCAAAACCTGAGCAGTTGGATTATTTTAGGGACCAGAAATGCCAGTCTGAATAAATAGCAGATGCTCAGTGCTGCTTAGCCATCCCCCACTGGAACTTGCTGTTCTCCCTAAGCTTGGAAGTGCATTTGCGGCTTAAGATCTTGAGATGTTCAAAAATACCAGCACTGCTTTTCTTGAGATAGGGTTTAAAAAAAAACTCAAAAAAGCCAACTCAAACCTAGTGCTATTACAGGCTTTAGTTACCCGGGCGAGGGATGGGAAGATGCTGAAATGGGAAGAACAGGGAGAACAGGAGGGAACCTGTGGCACATGCTTGTAGTGAGGCTGTCCATGGGTTTCCTGAGGTCTGGCTTGATGCAGAGGGAGAAATCAGGATCTGAGACAGCAGCACACAGCTCACTCTGGGTGAGGCAAGAGAGCCACTGCCTGTCCTGCTTCTCCCGTCACCCTGTCGCCCTGTCCTGCTCTGTGCTGGCACGGGAGGAGCGTGAGTAACATAGGTGACCCCTCCTGCCACCTTAAGTGGCCAGTTTGCTAATTCAGGGATGCGTCATGGAGATTACAGGGGAGGGTGGCAGGTTTGCTTAGAGCCAGCTAAGCACTTTGTTAAATCATGTCTTAGGGGAGGGGAAAAGTAAAATGCATCCTGTAAGCCTTTGCTGCCTGCCAGGGCAGCCCCACTTTTTAATTTGACATGCCGTAATTAGTCTGGCCGCTGCAGGATCCTCGTCAGCTCCTGCGGGCTTGCCCGCTTCTGCCTGCTCTGTAATTGCTGCTGCAGGGGGAGAAAACTAAATAAATAAAAAAAAATAAAAATGTGAAGTGTTTTGTACAAATCCCAAGCCGTAAATTATTTAGCAGGTGAAACAGAAATTTTCTGTGTGTTTCCAGGAAGCAAGAGACTGCACCAAAAATGACGCGGCGCAGCTTGCGGCTCTGCCGCGATGTGCCTTCTGCAGAGTCATGTTGTTGGGAGCCCTTTTTGGTTTTTTTTCCTTCTGAATATTTTCTTGCTGGCTGATAGCCCAGAATAGGTAGCAGAGTAAGAGGCAAGGGATTGTATAACACAGCCAAGTGATTTATGTGCTTGGCTCTGCAGCTGAGTAGTGTTAGGGTCTCTGGTCTTTTTATCCTCAATGTAGAAAATGTTTGAAAATTCAAGGTAATGCTGACTTGTTCCCTCTCTCCCTCCGAACTTAGCCTGTGGCTGTTTGGAAATGTGTTTCCTATTGCTTTGCATGCTGTGTGAGATTGTGTCAGCCTTTCTTTTGATACATCTTTTGTTCTTGGTGACTTATCTTCACTGCCATAACTGACATTAAATCCATGGACCAGAGGTCTTCTGGAGGAAGCAGAGATACTTCTTGGTAGATGGAACTTCTCTTGGTGATGGAGCAGCATCGTTGCAAAGGAATTAAGGGAATAAAGCTTTGGGATTGGAAGTCAGTAGAGATAGACCGATTTATAGCAAAGCCCTGTTGTTTCCAGTTCAGTGTCTAAAAACTGGTGTCCTTTTACCTGTGTCTGATGCAATGAGGAGCTGAGTTACAGCAGAGTTCCTTGAAGAGTGTGAAAATAGCGCCGGGTTTTCTCTCCTGTTGCTAATGCAGCTGGTTTAGAGTGGGTTCAGATGTGGTTGGAGGCTCAAAGCAGAATATCCCTTGCGGTCTTGCCAAATCCAACACTTGCACCGAACCATAAAAAATCATGGAAAGGCAGAGGAGCTGAGAAATAGTCCAGAAACAGCCACTAGCCTGGATTTCATACTGGTTTGTGTTACTCAGAAAGGTAACTATTTGAACAAGTGCAGATGAACAAACAGAGAAGGAAAGTTTTACAGGTCAAAGCTGCCATCTGCATGTGTTTTTTGTCTTGTCGGGGAGTGCCTGCCTCGTGCTGGAGCCTCTCAGCCTTGAAATGCAAAACTGGTATGAATTCTCCTGGGGTGGCCAGGTAGCACGTACTGCTGAAACACAATTAGCAGTATTTACCACCCTGGCAGGGTTGCAGTGTAAATGATGCTTAGTTTCACCGAGAGGTGTGGTGTCAAATTTAAGCAATTATAATCGTAGCTGGGGATGCATCTGGAGAGCGTGCTGCCCCCTGCACCGGTTCCATTCCACTCCTTCCTTGCTGAGGTCCCTCCCGTGGGCATAGTAACTTGTCTATGGTCCCACAGCTCTGGGACATCCCTTGTGACCCTACGAGGGGTCATTGGCAGAGAGGGCTCCGTTTGCACGCTGTTGTTGGCTGATACCTCCTGTTTGTTTTCCAGCTGCTCATGCTCCTTGGCACCGCTGATGGTCAGTCGAAGCTGACCTCTGAGCAGAATGCCATCAGCCTCTCCCCTGGCAAGTACCGCCACCTCGACCGTGCCACCAACGAAGAGCTGACCTGTGACAAATGTCCCGCAGGAACCTACGTGTCTAAGCACTGTACGAAGAGTACCTTAAGAGAGTGCAGCCCTTGTCCAGATGGGACCTTTACCAAGCACGAGAATGGCATAGAGCGGTGCCACCCTTGTAGGAGACCCTGTGAACTGCCAATGATTGAGAAAACTCATTGTACTGCCTTGACTGACCGCGAGTGCACTTGCCTGTCTGGTACGTTTCAGACGAACGATACCTGCGTCCCTTACACGGTGTGCCCGGTCGGCTGGGGCGTCCGCAAGAAAGGAACCGAGACCGAAGACGTCAGGTGCAAGCCGTGCCCTCGTGGTACCTTTTCTGATGTGCCTTCTAGTGTGATGAAGTGCAAACCCTACACTGACTGCTTTGGGAAAAACATGGTGGTCATCAAGCCGGGGACGAAGGAGAGTGACAACGTCTGTGGTTCTCCGGCGTCCCTTCCAAACACGGCTTTGACTTCATCGAGCACCGAAGCGGGTGAGCAGCCCTATGAAGTTCCACCAACTGCTGATCTTCCCAAAGGTAATGTCCACCACTGAAATACAGATGTGGCTTTGATGGAGGGATTGTGTTCCTGCCTTGGTCAGGGTTGGCGTTAGGCTGTTAAAAACAACCTGGTCTAAAGCCTGGGTGGTGCTTCTGCTTCATGGCATCGGGTTGCCCTCACTTGTGTTAAACCACATTTAATAACGTTTTCACTGAGACTGCAGTCCTGATCGGACTTCTGGCTGTCCTGCTGTTTGGGCTGAAAGTACATGACTTTCCACAGCCTCTTTTCCCATCTCTGTGACATGCTGGCACAAGTCTTTGTGCAGTTGTGGTGAACCTGGGTTGCAATGCAGCAGGAAAGCCCCTGCTACGGTCTCCCTGCAGTAGGGAGATTCCTCCTCTGATGGATTCACTGCTTTTGTGCCTATGCTTTCCTTGCTGCATTTCACTCTGTACTGTATCACAGTATTGGTTGAATGGGAGCCATTGCTGAAACAGCCCTGCAGGAGCCTGGGCTGTCCTGTCACTTTTTTTCCTTCAATCTCTTAAGATTACTATGTGGAATTCCCCCTTCTCTCGCTTAATTGGAAGTGGCTCATCATCACAGCCTTTATGGTGATGCCTTAGCTGTGGCTGGTTTCAGGGGTGCTGTAGGACTCCACTTGAGGTGGTATTCTGCACTCCCTGGAAAGCAGCTTCCCTGCAGTTTCTCAGATGAGGCATTTTAATTTTAAAAAGCCACTTTTGATGACCTCAACAGCTGAGTTGGTAAAATATAATAGCAGGGAAGTGTTGACAGTCATAGGCTTCCAGTGCTTCACCTCTGTTAGGTCTCAAAGCTTGCCCTAGCGTTGGTGTCATTGGGAGTCTACAGGAGGGTGTTTCCTGAACTTTGAAATCAACTGTCGACAATGACGTAAAAGTTAAAACATTTTCCCTGTTTGTGTCCTGGTTAGGGTGTTTTGGGTAACCAAGCTGGGAGCAAAACCAGGTACAGACGAATACACCCACTTTCTGTCTCAGCTGGGATGAGACACAATCTTCAAAAGATGACTTTCCAAAATAATCCATAGTTTTTGCCACAACAGCCCTTCTTCCACTTCTCACCAGGCTTTGGCTCATATTTCACATCTGGCTGGGACCTGTGAGGTGTTGGTTGATAAGGCAGCTCAATAAAGATGGAAGACAGCTCTTGGGGAGAAGTCTGGTTGCTTCAGAGACCTATTTTATAGTTGATTCATCTGCAGTTGCTTGCAGGGCTGATAAAAAATGTTTGTGTTTCCTTAACAAACCCAGTGGAGAGATACTAAGCCTACAGATTGTCATGTATTTTTGTACTTTTAGTCCAAACATGAAATTCCACAAATGAGTTAAAACCGGTGTTCGTAAACCTAAGAAAGAAAAAACAACTTGCTTAAAGTTGTTGCTTTTCTGATAAATGCTGAATGTGGGACAAACACAACCTGACAACATGCCTTTAATAACTCATTTTTTGTAATAAGCTGCCTCTGGCCTTAACCAGCAAGGGTCAGTTTTACCTTGAAGCTTCCTCTGTAACTGTACCCATCTGTTCCCAGAGGCAAACCTCAACTTCACCTCTACTCTTTCTCACTGCCTGGCGTTGGGTTTCTGTCTGCTGGCCAAGCCAATGCTCAGGCAGGTCTTAGCCTGTGATGTGATGCCATATCGCATCTCCGAGGCCGTGACACTCAACTCTCCTCTCCTCCTGCAGGTCTGAACTCTTCAGTTCCCGATTTGGTCCCCTCTCCAGCGCCGCGCGCGTCCAGCAGCATGGTGGAGCGGGCACGGTACTACAACGAAACCTCAGCCAACGAGACAGACGGCATCAGCGGGACCCTCATGGGCTCCAGCACCACCAGTCAGGCCCAGAGCTACCGGCACAAGCAGACCAGCCAAGCACTGGAGAAGCAGCCATCCCTGGAGATGATGGGGGGTGAGAAGCCCAGCAACCCATACAGGCCCCCCCGGCGAGGCTCTCAGAACGTCCACCAGCACTTCGACATCAACGAGCACTTGCCGTGGATGATCGTCCTCTTCCTACTGCTGGTCCTGGTGGTGATCGTGGTCTGCAGCGTGAGAAAGAGCTCACGGACTCTGAAGAAGGGACCCCGGCAAGATCCCAGTGCCATTGTGGAAAAAGCTATTATGAAAAAGTCCACCACCCCCACACAGAACAGGGAGAAGTGGATCTATTACTGCAACGGGCATGGTGAGCAGTAGAGACTGTGTGGTATCCTCTCCACTCCAGCCCAGGGCTGTGGAGGGGCTGCCCCCACAGCCAGTGACCGGTGGCTTTCCTCATTTGGTGGGTCTTGTAGTGAGGACAAAGCCCATATCATGGTTTCTCAGATGTTTCTTCATCCTTGGCTTCTCCTTCCAGTTCTCATGGTGTGTCCCTGCTCCTGAAGGAAGGGTTAATGGAGGGAGTATCACCTGCTCGCTCCAGCTTCTCTTCTTCTTCTCACCCAGCTTCTCCAGCTTCTACTCTTCTTCCATTGGTAGAATGATTTTGAATGAAGGCACCTTTTTTTTTTCCTCTTCCCTTTCCACTTTTCTTCTGTTTCACATGGTCCTTATTTTCTCAGTGACTCAGGCATGGATCTGGTTGTCTTTCATGTTGTCCTTTATCCCCTCACCCCCGTCTGTTTCTGGAAGGCTGAGTCATCCCCACCTCTTGGCACTGCCTCAGTTTCAGTTCTTAGCCCTAAATCCAAACTGCTGGCTTGTGTCCCAAGCCCTTTGCCCGCACTGGAGCCAGAAAGGTTATCCGTAAAGGCTGAGTCGTGGATGTGTACAGCTCCACGAGTGTCATCAGGTCTGCCTGGACTCTCCTCTTGGCAGCGTTTCCTGTTCATTTAGTGGATGACTTGCTGTCAACTTTCTCATGAGACTTTGAAGAAGACATTTTGTGATCTTCAAGTTGAAATTTGTAAAAATCAGTGATAAACTAATGGTGGCATGACTTTGAGCACCAAGCAGCCATGATCTCCCTAGTGGGATGCACAGTTCTTCCTGTGCAAAGCTTCCATGGCAATTTTGGCCCTCCCTTATCCTGTGTAGAGTCACTCCTGTGGTGAGTGAGAGGCACACCAACTTTGGGTTGACCTTGCTCAACCTTAAACATCCGTTCACAGTTAACCTTTAGAAAAGCAGATTTAACAAGGGGAGGGGGGGCAAACAAAGAATGGATTGAACAAAGATTGGAAGGTTTAAGAGAGATCAGTCCTTGATGAAAGTCATCCTTGAGTGCTCAAGTACAAAGCAAAGAAGGTTTTGAGTAGGGCGTCTTCTATCGTGTACTCTCTTCACCTTCCTGCTGGTTAATAGACCTACACTTTGTTTGCCTTCATTAATTCATTTACAAACCAGTAAGGTCTTGTTGGAAGTGGTTTTCTGCCTTCTCTTATGTTTGTGTTGCTTATCAGTTTCCTTTTTAGCTCTTTTGTGTTCTTGGGCTGCAGTTTCTTAAACTTTTTTCTGGCTTTGATAACTTTTTCCCATAACCCCTGCACTCCATTGTCCCTAAAATCTGTGGCACCCAAAGCATGGTCCGCAAGACCGTGATGAGTGATCTGCAATGTAGTTGCAGAACCTTATTAGACATCCTTGTTTGTGGGAACTACCAGGAATACATGGGTTTGGCCATGATTCATAGGTCAAAAACGAGTGGTTGTTGCTAACTTGTAGTAACCCTTTGCCCTAAGACTTTCATTAGCAGTTGGTTGAATTTCTGATGCTTTCCTGTTTCTTGAAGCACCTTAGAGCAGGGCAGTTTGTACCAGACAGGGAATGCTCGAGTGCAGGGACCAGACTATGCTACTTTGAGTGGGTGCAGCTCTGGATTCTATCCTGGCATTTCAGACCATGCTGAAGGGCCCATGCTGCCTTCTGGAAGCCACATTAGAGCTGCCTTTGTGGGCACTGCTGTGTGTTGGGTCACTAAGCATGAATCAGGTTAAAGAAGTCATGCAGGTAAGAGAAGGTTCATGTGGAAAGCAATGACCTGTTTTAACCCCTTTAAATAAAACCTCACATCCCAGACCTTGTCATCCTTTGGGGGATGGCATCATTCACGTGTCATCCTGTGCTTCCCGGCGCGAGTTGTTACAGCCTTCTCTGTCACATTAACGGCTGCATCAATTTCACAAGATCCTTACTAAGTTTTCCCTTTGTCTTGGGAAATAAGCTGGATGTAACAGCAAAACCACACTTAGGTGATGAACCAGCTTGGTGTGATTGAACCTCTCCAATCTGGAGGTGAATGGCTCCGTTACTCCCAGTCATTCCTGCAACAGTCACGCAGGTTCCCTCTTATCATGGGTGGCTTCGTGACTTCCTCCTGCCACTAAATGTCCTCAGATGAACTTTGTGCAATCAAGGCAGGCACACGGGCACAAACCAATTAATGCTTTGTCTTGCTTTTAGTGCAAACCAAATCGCGTTGCGTTAGCTGGAAGAGCCTTGCTTATTAGCTCTTACTTGGTGGTGCTACTCTGCCGTGTCAGAATGGAAATTATTCTCCTCTGCAGTGGTGCATAAATCCCTCTCTGCCTTTCCTGTTGAAATGTCTGGCTCTTGAGACTGTTTACTTGAAAGGAGAGGTGTAGTGCCGTAAAGGAACTGACCTTTTATTTAATAACTGACTGTACAGCTGAGATGTTCTGCAGAGCTGCTGCATCATGGCTTAGCTTTCTGCTGCTCCAGCGGTGTTTGTTCCCAAATCGTGCTTCATCCTGAAGCAGCATTTCAGACAGGGATGAGCTTAGCCAGGGGCAAACTTCAGGCTGTTGCAGAGGGGAAATCTTTCCCTTCCTGTGCTGCTGTGTGGATCCCTCCATGGTAGGCGACCAGAGCAAAGCCTTCTGAGATGTGAGGACCACAGCTGCTCCCCAGGTTCAGGTGCTAGCCTGGTCTGTGGTTGTACTAGGAGCGTAGAGAGCAATCAATTAGTGTGTGAACTATCTTTGTGGCTGGGGCTGAAGCCCCTGGGCTGGCTGCTGGCAGTGCACCCACATCTATATGACCTCCATCCAGAGGCTGGCTGGCACACCAGCAAGGGACTGGGGTGTGTTTATTGCCTGTTTATGTAGCTCTTGCAGACAGTCTACCCCTCCTTGTTCCTAGTTTACCATCTCCTCCCTCCTAATCCTGTCAGTCAACAGCTTTAACCTTTGAAAGGAAAGTTCGGGTCTGACGTAGGCACTGGAGCCTCTCCTCAGAGGAGCTGTGCTTGGGCTCCTGCCCTCACACTGGCAACCCCCCTTAACCTCCCGAGGCACCAGGTGGGCATCCAAGGCTTTGCCTGTTTGGGGTATTTTATTGCTGATTGCTCCAAGGCCATGGGCGCTGGGTGAAGCATGGTCAGGGTGGCACTAGCACTGCTCAGTGCTGGAGCAGAGACATGGCACTGTGGTTGGGCTTCTTACCAAAAGAGAGGGGTTTAGGGTGGAAGCAGGGGCTCAAATTCTTACCAGGTTCCTGAAGGGACTTGATTCCTGAATTGTTTAAATAATTGAGATAGGTGTGTGATCCTGATGAGCAGTTGTTGTCAGGAGGAGGTTCACTTGTCCTCATCTCCCCGTGAGCTGGTATCTGTGCCCTATCCTCTCTCTGGTCGTAATACATACCTTAAATAACAGCCCAAACATAAAAATAGAAGTCGCTTGGGAGGCTGGTGTTAAAACTAGACCCATGTCCTCAGCATGGGTATGTTCCAGCCAAGGCAGCAAATGCCAGTGCTTCTCACTGGATTAAATGGTTCAGAGGTCTGGGAAGAGCTTGCAATGACTAATGGCCTGAGTTAGCAGCCAGCCTGCCTCCACGTCTGTCCTCGTGCCCATCCTCACAACAGGGGCTGTCCAGAGAGATTGAGAAGGTAGAAGAGTGTAGTTGTGTGGTTGCAGAAGCTGGACCTCTTGCTGCCTCAGCTGGCTCTTACTTTGCAGCCCTGCAGATAGGAATCCAGCAGTTGACAGTTTGTCAGAGTTTTCTTGAGAAATTATCCACGTGGTGCCTGAGTGACGTGGGTGTAGGGCTGATAGGGCTCTGTGGTTTAACCTTGTATGACTTCTTTCTTTTAGAAGATCAAGGACTGCCTACACACTGGGCTCATGCCTTTATTTTAGCAAATACCCTTTTCCTTTCTTCAGACGTTTCCAGAGGTGAGGAAATGAGCTTGCAGAAACCTTTCAGTAAAAGCTGAGAATTGGAGCCTGTCTCTCAAATGCCTTGGAAATGCCAGATTTGCCATCAGTCTGTGCCAAACATGAAGATGAGCTTGAATTCTTTCTGCAGAAATTGCTGATAGTGTTGCCTTTGGCTTTCATCCATTTAGTAGCAGAGGATGGAAGACAAAGACTGTAAAATGTTAGGGTAAAACCTGGGTATAGAAGCAGCTGTCTGAGATGATACGCCAGGAGGCAAGAAAAGAGTTTGGTGGCTTTTGTTTTTTGGAGTCGAAAGACTGAAGAACAGATCTTGGCAGCGCTGGCCTGGCATGAGATGCCACTTCCCTTTTATTTTTCTTCAAGTCTTGTAATTGCACATTATTGCAGTGGGTGGTAAGAGCAAAGCCAGGAAGCCTCTGGTTAAATAATCAGAGAAATTAACTGTTCTGCAGAAGCCGTTTGCAGCTGGGGTGGAGCTGAGGCTTGACTGCATGTAGAAGAGCATGTGCTAAAAATGGGAGAAAATCAAAGTGGGGAGTGGAGGCGTGATGCTGGAGAGATGGGCAGTGTTGGGATTTGGGGGTTTTGGTTTGTCAGTTGTCAGCACACTGGGGGCCAGGATCTTCTTGGTTGGCAGTTTGTAGGGAGTAGTCCTTGGCTTGCATCCTGGTTGCTGAGGGGCCAGGGCTAGGCTTGAGCTTGGTCTGCTCCCAGGGGAGTCACTGAGGGTGTTAAAAGGGGACCACATCTTGTACCTCAGAGAGCTGCAGCTCCAAAGCATCCCCATGTGGATATAACCCATGGGGGTGTGGGGACAGCTGGGTCATTGCAGGCTGGTCCTCAAATTGAATCAGGTACTCATTTATGGTTAGTTGGAAGATGCTTATTGCAGAAAAACTACATGATTCTTTGCAAGAGACAGCACATTAAGGTTATGTGTGGGCTTTTTAAGTCAGTCTTTTCTAGAGATCCATCACCTAATGAAGGGAAGCAAGTGCATGGAAACAGTCCAGCTGAGGATGTTATTCCTCAGGCCTATTTAACTGCTACTCTGAATAACGAAACAGCTGCAGGCTTGGCGCTTGCAGGTCTATGGGGTGACTCTGGATGCTATTTTAGCACCCTTCCTTAGTGCTTGTGTGGGTAAATGAGATGAAAGCCTCTTCCTGTAATGGTTTTGTTTGGTAGAGGTAGTTTTCCCTGTGATCAGCTCCTGAATAGGTCCCTGCTGGTGTCAGGAGCATCACGCTGGGAGGCCCAGTGAGGATGGGGGAGCTGCTGTGGAAACACACCCCTGGGGACTTCTCTGCACCTCTGCAGAGCATGAGGAGGAGCAATGGGGTTAAAAGCTTCACCAGCCTCAAACTGTGGTGGCCTCGAGGTTTTGTGCCCAGGCCACAGGTGGGGCAGAGATGCCCAGAGCATCTCAGGAGGGCAGGTGTGCCCATTGCTGCTGACGTAATTTGGTAATTGCAGCTATGCCTGGAGAGGAGCAGCCCTGGGCTTGTGTGCAAACCCTAATACAGCTCTGGAAGGCAGAGCATGAGATGAGGGATTGATGTCTGTCCACCTGCCAAAACGGAGAGGCGGAAGGTGTTGTGTTTGTTTTTGTTTTCCAAAGCAGTCTCTCCTCTGGCATCTGCAGCTTGATGATGTGCAGGCGACTGCTGGTCCTCTGATGACAGCCTGTCCCCCTCCGCAGGGTGAGACACAGGCAGAAGGGGAGGTGGTTAAATTGGAAGAGGCAGGAATGTCCCGGGCACCACAAGGAGTATGGATCCTCCCTCACTGGAGCTTGTTCTGCTGCATTTTGTCCTGTCTTTGCTCCTACACAGGCACAATGCTCTGCTTCGGGTGGGATGGAGCAACTCTTCATCTGCAGCACATCCTCTGCCACGGGAGCGTTGGGGTGGCATCTGACAAGTTCAGAACACCATCTTCCTCAAACCACCCAATGTAAAAAATTGTTCAGGTTTGCTCAAAAGTCATCTTGTCCTTTTGGGAAGCTACGTGATTTCCAAAGGACGTGTGCAAGAGCTGACCAGGGCTCCATGATGAAAGGGAGCCTTGGAAAGTGCAAACGTGGGAGGCTGCTGTTCTGCTTAGAGAGGAGGAAACCTAATCATGTGCAGGTTTTAGCATCTCCTGTTCTCGGCCTTATTGCATTAGCACCAAAGACTGGTGCTAGATCACTTTTAATGTGCGTTGCTACACGAGCCATCTACCTGCAGCTTGCACAAGGCTGTGGGGAGCTGCCCTGGGAAGCTGGAACATTTGCTCCCAAATCTGCTTCAGAAAAGGAGAGAAAACCCAAATTATCCCATGGTCGCAATTCCTGGGTGGCCCCTGTATTAATTTAATGAGGGATTGGGATTTGTGCCTGCCCATTAAGGTGTAGGGCTGAGTGTGGGAGGCAGGGCAGCTCTGCAGGAGAGGAGGATTGTCCTTGCAGAAAACCACTCTGAGCCCAGGGTGTTTTTGCCAAAAACCCAACACCAGTTTCAGCGCCGGGAGGGCTGTGATTTCGCACATCAGTGAGGCTCTCACACATCACTCCTCGAATAACAAGGTTGATTTTTTTTTTTTTGTTTTGTCCTCGCTCTCCAAG
>VZTI01001285.1:2178595-2198370 GCA_013397865.1 Struthidea cinerea
GTTTTGTCCTCGCTCTCCAAGACTGGGAGAAAAAAAAAATGCAGGAGGTGAATTTAATCCTCGTGTTGGCATCTGTGGGTGTCTGGATATTTATATGGCTCTGGCTGTGGCAGTGTGTGTGCTCAGGGTTACCAGCTGTCCCAGAGGGTTATAATGAAGATTAACTCTGCAAAAGCCGTTTAAAATTTAATAATTACATAAAATACTTATGCTGGCCATTCTCATTCAAGCTAAAGGAAGAGCAAGTCCACTCTGTGGGTCCCTGGTGTAACATCCTGTGGTGGTGGGCAGGAGCTCAAATGGGTCCCAGGAGGGTTGGGCCAAGGCACTGTTACAGAGGTGACTTCCACATAGTGTATTGGGAAAGGAGGTCTTGTCTTGTGCTGATTCTCAAGTTCCCAGGTTGGAAACATGTTCGTAACTGCATGTGGCTGATCACAGACCTCTCTCCACTGCCTGGTGTGGTTATTTTCCAGACAGCTTGTAGGAAATGATTGTTAGAAGTCCCTTTCTGCCTTGCACGATTTTCGGTTTTGTCTGTAGAAAAAACAAAAACAAACTGCAAACATACCATTCTGTGGTTTGTTGCCCAAACAGCTCTTGCTAAGGATATGAATCACTGGCTCCTGAGAAGGTCTGATAGCAGCCCTGTCCTCCATGGTTGGGAAAACTACCCTATCACTAAAAAGTCTTTGTGAGTGTGTCCTTTCCTTCTGTCTGACAAAAGTTCTTGTTAGAGTCATGGAAAGGTTTGGGTTGGAAGGGACCTTCAGAGATCACGTAGTTCCTACCCCCCTGCTGTGGGCAGGGATGCCAACCACTAGACCATGTTGCTCAGACCCCATCCGACCTGGCCTTGAACACTTCCAGGGATGGGGCAGCCACAGCTTCTCTGAGCTGCCTGTTCCAGGGCCTCACCACCTTCACAGGGAAGAATTTCTTCTGAATCTCCCATCTAACCCTTCCCTCTTTCAGTTTTAGGCCATTCCTTCTTTCCTCCTTGTCCTGTCACTACATGCCCATGTTCAAGGTCCCTCTCCAGCTCTCCTGTAGCCCCTCTAGGTATTGGCAGGCTGCAGTAAGGTCACCCTGGAGACTTTTCTTCTCTAGACTGAACAAACTCTCGTCTTAGGAGAGGTGCTTCAGCCCTCTGACCATTTTTGTGGCCTTCTCTGGATCTAACAGGTCCACATCCTTTTTGTCTTAAGGACCCCAGAGCTGGACACAGCAACCAGCACCTCCAAGTCCTTGGCAGAGCTGCTCTCAGCCTCTTCATCCTCCAGCCTATGCCAATAACTGCTGATTGTCCTGACCCAGGTGCAGGACCTGGCACATCTTCAAACTTCCTCATTTAGGACCTGAAGTATATTTTGAGTGGCAGGGGGAGGAATTGAGTTTCCAATAACCTCCCCTTTTTGGCAGTGGTTGGTGCAATTTTTGCATTTTGGAAAGGTATTTGTGTTGTGCACTTGGGATTTCTCAGTCCTGGTTTGGCTGAGCTGTGGTATCTTGTCAGCTGGAGTGTGGATGTGCCGCATCCTGGCTCTCTTGTACGGGCTCTCAGTGTGTGCTCAGACATAAAAATAGGCTGCTGTGGCTGTGTTTCACATGAGTCAGGAGGATATTTGGAGGAGGGAGGTGGGCTGAGCTCAGGAGCAGAGCTGGCTTTGCAGTGATCTGGAGCTTTTATCTGGGTGTAGGGGAGGGTTGGGCTGCATCACTATGGTTTTTCTGTCTGACTTGTGTGTGCCCTTGGGCTGTGCTCTGTCTGTGATGCTTCATCCAGCCTGCCTGTCACAGTCAGGATTTGTCACAGCATGTGGTGCACAGATTAATATTGCCCATCTCTGGAATACCTCTGTCAGCTTGTAGGTGGTGGAAGCTCCTGGTGCTCCGGTTCAGATTGGTACTGGGGTGGTGGAGGTCAGTTCCCCCAGCTGTCATGGGTGAACTGGTGGGACCTGCCTCTGGTGATGTAGGGCTGGAGCATGGAGTCTCCTGAAATCCAGCCTTTCATGAAGCTGTCTCTGGAACCCTGGGCTGATGAGCTGCTCACTCCATGAGACTGTGTATGGCATAGGTCCTGGGAGATCTCCTGAGCTTTCCTTCCCAGCTGTGTAAGGCACCTATAAGACTTTAACTGATGTTGTGTTAATCCTTTTCTACGCCCTGTGTCCCTTCAGTACTAGTGAGGTGAAAGGACACGTGGCTTGGGGGTGCTCTGAGCATGAGGTTTCCCCTTAAAGGTGGCATTTTCTTAAGGAGCACTCTTGTGAAAAACACCAAACGTTGTTTGACTTGAGCTCTGAGAATGAAAACAATGACATCTCATTTGTGAGAGGGTGGGGAGAGGAAGGAGCCTCAGCACCTCTGTGGCTGTGGTTTGACTTCCCTGCATCTGCTGCTAGGTGCTGGGGTGTCACCTTGGTGGGGCAGCTCTTCCTCTGCTCTCAAGTTTGCTTTAAGATGTGAAAAAATAATGGCAGAGAAGAGAAATGGTGCCTTGCAGGTGCTGTACATGAGCGTGCCAGCACTGCTGGTCATGGCCCCACACCGCACTGGCTCCTTGCCCTGCTTGAGGCCAAACGATGCTGAAGAACTGGGTCCGTGTCCAACCTGCAAATAGCACGGCTTGGGAGACCAGTGAGGCTCGTCCAGAACAAGGCACTACAGCTCAGCCAAGTCCCAAGTGCGTGGTTGATGACCACCTTGGTGACGTGGAAGGACTGATTGCTCTGTCGACATCAAACTGTACCGCAGTGAGGCGGGGCACATCTGAAGGAGCAGGAAATGGGTGAGAAAAATCTTGAACCAGATTCAAAACAAGCAAGTGGAAGTCACTGAATAAACTGAAATCCTGTTTATGGGGAAGATGAGACAGAGGTGAGCAGTGTCCAGAGAAGGGCAATGGAGCAGGTGTGAAGGGGCTGGAGCACAAGTCTGAGGAGGAGCAGCTGAGGGAGATAGGGGAGTTCAGCCTGGAGAAAAGGAGGCTCAGGGGGGATCTTATCCTTCTCTACAGCTACCTCACAGGAGGTTGTAGAGAAGTGGAGCCCTGCCTCTCCAGAAAAGTCCTCCCTTCAGCTCAGCATCTTTGTAGATGAGCTGGACTTTTGTTTGCTTGTGCCACTCTGGAGGCATCTGTCCATTTCCAGACTTGTCTCCATTGGTCCCAGTTTGCCCTGGCTGTAGATGTGCCTGGTTGTGCTTGTGTTCCCATGTGTGTACATATTCCCTTGGGCTTCTCACTGGCCTGTGCACAACATCTTGGCCTTGTCCTGGCTTGAAGGAGTGGTTATCACCACCTTAAAGTAATAGGGGGCTACATGGTGTAGCCCAGCACAGCATTTAGAGACTTGCAGTGTTAAGATAATGGCAATTGAAATGCCACCTGCTCAGGTACCTAAGACACGTATGGATGTCCTGGATCCTTCAGATCTGTCCTTGCCTGTTCTGGGCTGACCCTGGAAAACACAGCTCAGCCGGATGCAGCTGTGGGCATTCCTCTTTAATTCCACTGTCTGAGGCGTGAGCAAAGCTGGGTGATCAGTGGTGATGGTTCCTGACATGATGATGGAGAGGGGTGGTGGTGTCTCCCACTTCAGCAGCAGGATGGTGACTGCTCTCCCAGGCTGTTCCTGTGGCCTGTTTGGTAAAAAAGCGGATGACTCAGGCTGTGGCAAGCTCGGAGCAGCTTTAGCATAGCGCCAACGTGTGACCAGCCTCACATGGGAAGCATGAAACAGGTGGGTTAAAGCGTCATCTCTGCTGGGCTTGGCCGTTCTACTTGGGATTGCTGTGGTCTGGAGGTCTTTGAGCACCATCTCCAGCCCTGGTGTGCAGTTGAGCGTGCTGGGAGAAGGTCCACGTGGTTCAGGGAGAGGGAGAAGATGCAGGACCTATGGTGGAGCTGTGATTTTTGCTCCATGCGCTGTGGTAAGGCACCTTCCCATCCCAACAGGATGCTCCAGCAGTGTTAGTGCTCTGCAAAGTAACTTGTAGGACTTCTGGAAATATGGAAGTAGTAGGACGGTAAGCTTATTATAAGCATTACCATTTTATTTTAGTGTGAGCAGTTATACTTGGCGGCACGCAGCCGCAGCTTGTCATGTAATGGGTTTAAGCTTATTTTTTCAGAACAGAGGGAGCAGTGTTTTTCTTACTGACTGGAGCCAAATCTGCATTCTCGACTGCATCTCTTCATATCTCTCTGGGGTTTTGTTTGCACAATATTGTAGTGGATGTAGTGAACATATGGGCCTTAAATTCATTTAATAGTTGCAAGAAAATGAGTTTAAGGTTCTTATAGTATTAAGGTAGACCTTTCCAAATTCATTTTTAATGGAACATTTGTTCTCCAAAGATTATTACGCACCATTAAGTCCTCTGCTGCCTGGTGTGTTCTCGTGCCCTGGGATGTTATTGCCAAGGGATATAAACATGTTTATGGGCCCAATTTATTGAACGGTGAGATTAAATATACTAAACTTGAAAATGTCAGTAGGAGCATGAGCCCTTTGTCATAAATCCTGAGCGAGAACATTTGGGCATAAATGTCGTGCTGCCGCATAAAACCGGTGCAAATCAAGTTGCGAGCAGCTGAAAACTTCTCTCACCAGTACAGCAGTTGTAAACAGTGGGATTTGTCAGCATTAAATACGTACATGGGAGCAGGTAGTATATGGATTTTTCCTTTTCTGGGCTGACTAGGTGTGCCACACGGGGGTCATAAACCAGCAAATTATGTTTTTATGCTTCTGTGTGTTGGGTGTGCATGGGTGAGCCATAACTTGTTGTCTCACTGCAGGGCAGCACTGGCAGGGGGACCTGGTGCTGCTTGTTTGATGTGTGTGTGTGTACCTAAAAAAATGGGCAGCATTATCTCTCTCTCTGTGTGTATATATATATATCAACCTAGCAAAAAATAATTGCTGAATATGAGAGTAAAGAAGTTCTGCAAGATTTATACAATGAGATAATGACTTAAATACTCTCTATATACACCTATATATATATCTCTGTAACTTCCGTAAGTTGTTATCTATATATGGATATATAATAGGCAGTACCAGACATGCTCATCCCTCTTTGCATTGCAGTCATTACCTTGGTGCACAAGCCTTGCAGATCTTTTTCTGCCCTTGTATTCACGGATTTTTACTTTTTTTATCTCCTGGGTTGAGTGATAAAATCAAACAGCGCTGCATAAATCTGGCATTTTGCTGCTTTTGTGCCAAAAGCACTTGGGTTTGCTGCTTTAAAGGACCTGACTCCAAACCTGAGTTGTCTTTTGGGCTTCTTAACAACCCGGGAATGTGGTGTCAGAAGGCGCAAGGGTCTGGCTGCCAGCATGGTCTGGGCTGCCTGTCCTGCACAGCCAACCTGGATGCAAACTCATGGACGGAGAAGAATTTGGGATTTGCCTGGAAGCACACAGCTCAGTCCCTTGAGCTGAGGGCCACTGGGTCTTCATCTGAGTAATGGGAAGCGTTAACAAAACCAGGCTTAATTCCTGCTGCACTGTCGTAGTGCAATGGTTACCAGCATCTAATGATCTGAGTCACATCAATATCACATCTGAATAAACCCCAGTAGCAGGTTCACAGCCTTTTCTCCATAGTTAGAACTAAGCCCTGTGGTTGGCTTGGGATTTTTGGGTGGGCTGCATCCCCCATGCTGGGCGGGTGAGCCAAGATTTTCTGGTAGGAGAAGCCCTGGCTCTCACAACTCCATGTGAGATGGAACAAGCACGTGTCTGTAAACAGCTGGGGAGGGAGGTGTGGTGGTTGTGGTGGGAGGAGGGTGGGGAAGTACCAAATGTGGTTTGCACTTTGGTGTTCCTGATTTAGAGCAGGTTTAACACCGTCTGTGGATGCTCCAAGAACTGTGGGCTCATGGCTGTGTTATCTAGTTTGGAAGTGAAAACGAAAGTCTATATATAGCAGATTTGATAAGCTTTCCTTAAGTGAGAAGAGGTTTGGTCAAAAATATCTTCATGAAGTTTTATATTTTTTTATATACTTCTTTTTATATATGCATATATACATATATATGTAAAATACCTGTGTTATATATAGAGATACACAGAAGTATGTGTAATATATACACAGATGTACACAAATACATATAAAAATGTGTCAGGCTGAATAGATACTTTATACATGTGTGTGTATATTGTATTGGGTTTGTATGGTCAGGTTTTGGTAGCGGGGGGCTACAAGGCTGGGTTCTGTGAGAAGCTTCCGGAAGCTTCCCCCACGTCCAAGAGAGCCAATGCCAGCCAGCTCCAGGATGGACCAACCACTGTCCAAGGCTGAGCCCATCAGGAAGGGTGGGAATGCCTTTGGGACAACAGATTTAAAAAGAGGGGCAAAAAAAGCCTGGTAACTTCAGCCAGCAGAGAGAGGAGAGAGAACATGTGAGATCAAGAGCTCTGCAGACACCAGGGTCAGTGAAAAAGGAGGAGGAGAGAGGAAGCCAAGTGGGAGCAAGTTTGCTGGCAGGACCTGTGGAAGGGAGCCATGCTGGAGCAAGGGAAGAGTGTGAGGATTCCTCCCCCTGAGGAGAAAGGAGCAGCAGAGACAATGTGTGATGGACTGACCGCAGATCCCATTTTCCATCCCCCTGCGCTGCTGAGGGGAGGAGGGAGAGAATTCAGGAGTGAAGTTAAACCTGGGAAAAAGGGAGAGGTGGGTGGGAAGTAATTTAGTTTTTATTTCTCTTTACCCTATTCTGCTTTGATTACCAAAAAGTCAGACTGATTTCCCCAAGCTGAGTCTGGTTTGCCAATGACGGTCACTGGTGAGGGATCTCTCCCTACCTGTTTCTCAACCCATGAGCCTTTTGTTATATTTTGTTATATTTTCTGTCCCCTGCCCAGCTGAGGAGGGCAGGTATAGAACAGCTTTGGTAGGTACCTGGCGTCTAGGCCATATACATATCTGTACACACATCTTTATAGAATATTTATGTAATACCTAGTGAGATACATACTGTATATCCATGTGTATATACACATGCACATATATAAAAAAGGATATCTATATCAGTCTGTATACTTTCTAGAGATTTTTTTTGTATGTATATATTTGGCTGTGTCAGAGCTGTGAACTGAAGGTGCAGTTGGGAGGTTTGAGCTAAACTGCATTAGAAATTGTTAAATTTTAGGTCAGCTGGAAAGACCCTGGCTATGATACTTTTCTGTAAGCAGCTATTTTTGCTGTTGTGCCTGCAGAGGGAAAGAGAAGTGCTCCCTGTAGCCATGGGGGCACACTGGATGAAGAGGAAACCTGAGGTGTGGTTATCTCTCTGAAAAAGTGAGTTTCTCTTTGCAGCTCACTGATGCTGACCCTTCATGCTGCTGTTTGAAGCAAGGTGTTGCTCAGCTTGATAAAACTGGGTTAGTTAGTTATTTTGGAGGAGATACGGCTTTGTTTGAATCTTTAACTCCTGACCTGTAGTAGACTCGAGGATAAGTGTGCTGTTTGCATTGCTCCCTGACCTACACAGAGAGCCCTCACTGTCTTGAGCCAGGATGTCTCAAATGCTTTTCTGGGGGAAACTCTGGCTTTTTGCTCTCTGGTTTCCTACCAGATCTTCCATTCACCCTGGTGCAGTGTCTCCCACCCCATGAGTGAGTCATCCCACCCGTCTGCACTGGAAATGGCTCTGATTGCAATCCTAGCTTCTTGTTATGGAAATACTCATCTTTATAGAGGTGCTTTGGTGACTCACCTCCTAATCCAGCTCTTTTTCAAGACAGTGGCTGCAATGCAGGCCTGTGGGTGAGCGCTTGCTCTTCTGCCCTGTTCCTGCAGCCATGTGGTGGCTGAGTAGCCAGGGTCTTCCTGTGCTCAAGAGTGCAGGAAATTTTACAGTTAAATTATTGATTTTAGAGTGCGTTGGATTAACTGATGGGGTCTGTCACCCTTTACATGCATAGCAGCTGTTGAGCATGTTATGGGTGCTGCTTCTGTGCAGCCTGGACTCATCAAGGGTCTTAAAATAATCTTAAAAACAACAAAATCTCAAAGACCTACTCAAGAAAAGCAAAGCGTGGCCATTTGGGGAGGAGAGAAGCTTTGCTAGAGCTGATGTCTGCAGACGTCCCTGCCTCACCTGTGGCTTCTCTGCTCTGTAGGCATCGACATCCTCAAGCTGGTGGCGGCCCAGGTGGGGAGCCAGTGGAAGGACATCTACCAGTTCCTGTGCAACGCCAGCGAGCGGGAGGTGGCGGCTTTCTCCAACGGCTACGCGGCCGACCACGAGCGCGCCTACGCCGCCCTGCAGCACTGGACCATCCGCGGGCCCGAGGCCAGCCTGGCCCAGCTCATCAGCGCGCTCCGCCAGCACCGCCGCAACGACGTGGTGGAGAAGATCCGCGGCCTCATGGAGGACACCACGCCGGTAACGCCGGGCTGGGCTTTGGTGCAGGTCACACCTTGCGAGATGTGGTGGGATGGGATGCGGTTGTGGCCTCGAGTGTAGCTTGTGGCCAAGTGGCTCCCTCTCTTCATGGAGCTCCGTGGGGGTTTATGTTGAAGCTGTGCGTTGCTTTTGAGCAAGGCTTTGCCAAAGTTTGCCTCAAATCTCAGTCAGGGTTCCGATGAGCTCTGGAGTCCCATGTGCTTTGCACATATCTTTGAAGATCACCAGGAGGATCTGGTACCTGGGCGCTTGTGCCAGGGACATGGAGGAAAAAGCATCCCCCTTTAAACTTGCTCTCAAATGCCGTGGATTTGTGAGAAGGGCCAGGTATCCTTGAGCACTAAGTGTTGCTTCCTCCAAGATGGTGACTGGTGGCATGGGGGAGGCCATGCATGCAGTCTTCCAAAGTTGTTGTTCTTTGGCAGTTCTGGCCTGAAAACAAACTGTCCCATATTTCAGGACAATAAATAAATTGCTGCAGAAAATTCTGCAGTAGGTTCTTGGCTGGGTGTAAGTCATTGGGAGGTGCTTCAGTGACCTTTGCAGATTGTTTTGGCCACTGCTGCCTTACTTGTTCTAGTTTTTGGCTCTGATAACTCTATGGTCTCCTAGAAGTGTTTGTAAAGGTGATGAGCGGGGCTTTTTCTGAACATAGAAGCCAATGGGACAAGATACAGATGGAGGTGGGGGTGGCTGAGGCACAGCTCTTCCCCCTCAACTGGTTGGTGAAACATTTCCCATTGCCTTAGCAGTGACCCAGACCCAAAGAGGAGCAGGTGGGTGCTTGCAGACCTCTCTGGGCTCTTGGTGGCGACCTGGCAAGGTGGACCTTCACTTAGAGGAGAGCTTATGAAGCAGAGTATTTGTCAGGGCAGGGGATTCCCACATCCTGCTTTGACCATCACAAACTTTCCCCTATACATGGGACTATGATCCCTTCACTGTGTTGCATATCTTAAATTATTTTGTTTGATCCCTTCACTGTGTCAGATAAATTATTTTGTTTAGTGTATGAAGCACCTTGTTCCCTTGTGACCATTGTGTGAAATCAGAAGTTGGGATGTGTTGGCAGGAGCCCTGGGCTTGTGTTTCCGAGAAACCCTGAGTCAGTTGTGTGCCGAGCTTCCTGCCCACATCTTGGATAGCTTGGCTTTGCCAGCTGCCTGATGTCTCCTGCTCAGTTGCTGTTTTCTACCTTTCACCTCCTGGTAGCTAAGCAGCATGTGGCCTTCTCATTAATGGAAAAAATAAAATTAAAAACCCAAGACAAAGCTATGTTTAGGGAAAGAAGAGAGGGAGAGAAAATTGCCATTTTGCACACGTGAATTAAAGTTCCTGGCATGTGCGGTGTCCCAGAAGGACTGTTGTCCTCTCCTCTCCTGGAGCAGGTAGTAACCTCTGTCCTTGTAGTTACTGCTTTGACTTTGAATACTGTGACAAAGCTCTGGGCAAGGACATTTGATAAAACACGGGGCCTGTTCGTCAGCACTACGCATATTTAACAGACTTGGGCTGTGCAGTGCTGAATGCCCCTGGCTCTTTTGGCCAAGACCATCAGGTTGTGCTTCTCAAACAGCACAGAAATGCAGGTGATGGCTCCAGGAGCAGGGTTTATGGGATGACCTGTCAGAGAGGAGGACTCCAGTGATGGAGTAACCACAAGCTGTGCCCATAACTCTAAAAATACAGCAAGCAGATGCTCCAGAGAATCAGCAAACCCAAATCTCAAGGATAACTGTATGCAAGTCTCCTGGACTTCCCAAACAGCTTTCCTGTGTCTCTTTGTTTTTTAAAACAGTATGTTGTCTTCTCCAGTATCCAGCACACACACCTGGATCCTGGGGTGGTTCCCCATTAGTTTCACTTGTTTTTCTAGAAATGGGTAAAACTGGGTTGTTGATCTTTTGAGCAGGTGTCTCGAGTCCACATGAGAAATTTGGCTTATTTCAGCAAAGGAGTTGTTTTTTGACAAATTCACCCAAGCTATCACATCCTCTTTCCCTATTCGTCTGATTGGGCTTTTTCAGAGGAGCATCCCTCATGATCAACCTTAGGAGCTGGACATTCCCCTGCCCTTAAGATGGGAGCTGTGTGTGGGATGTCACAGCCTGACAGCACCCCAGGGTACAGATCCAGCACGGCAGCACATTTTGTTTCTGTGAGGTGCTACCTACTGGAACCTGTCTGCCTCTCTCCCTCAGCTGGCTCCTGCACTGTCGATGTGGGTGGTGATACAATGGCCCTGCAGGGGATGCGGGAGGCAGCTTGTGCATGGGAGACCAAATCCCCGGAGGAGAATTGTGCTGGTGGCTCATCATCATCACAGCAGTCCAGGAAGCCAAGAGCTCAATGCCAGGAGCAGGCACAGAGGTCGATCTTTGGGCGTTTTCTTAATCTGCTGGTTGGAAAGCCTTTAATTAGTGCTAATTGAGGTTTGACTCTGGGTGATTTGTCTATCCAAATGCAGACAAATTGAGGCAGTTTTCTCTCTGCACCAAAGTGGTTTGATCCAGAGGAGCGGGTCATCCTCTTGGTGGTGAGAGTGGGCCTATGCTCTCCAGCCCTGCAGAAGGAGTCTTGCAAAAAAACCCAAAACCCAGCAAACAAGAATAAAAAGAGTTTTTGGTGCTGTGGAGGGAGTGAGGACTCTCATAAGCAATGCAAATGCACGCATCCTCCCTGCGGCTGCCAGAGAGGTTGTGGATGTCCCATCCCTGGAAGTGTTCAAGGCCAAGTTGGAGAGGGCTTGTAGCAACCTGGTCCAATGGAAGGTGTCCCTGCCTATGGCAGGGGGTTGGAACAAGATGAGCTCTAAGACCCCTTCCAACCCAAACCATTTCGTGAGTCCAAGTAACAGCATGATGCCCTTAGGGTGACCTGAGCTGACAGCGAGTCTCCAGTGCGTGCTGGTGTGTCCTACATGAGCTCTGGAGGGATGAATGCACGAGTGGCTGTGCTGTGTGGGATGCCTTTGGCTCTGCCCAGTATCCCTGGGTGCAAAACGGAGTTTCCCCATCTCTCCCCATGATCCCTATGTCATAAGAAAGCACTGACATCCGCATGTCGTGGGTAAAAATTGTTATTGAATGCTGTAGCTCTCAGATGGCAAATTAGTACCCTAAACACATGCCATCCCACCCACTATTGCATCCTTGTCCTAAATCCTTTGTCTGGTGTCTGCCTTCATCTTGTAACACCTATGGAGGCAAAGCTGCTCTCTCCTGTAGTGCCCGGTTCCTTCGGCAGCCTTTTGTGCTCCCAAATCCAAATATTTACAACCCCTGATAGGAATAGAGGAATTACTGGGAGTCTCTGGAGCATTACGGCACGAGGCAGGAACATTTTCCTTCAGGTGAGGAACAGCTCCACTTCAGACTTGCCTGCTTTTTTAGCTGTGGGAGATTATGCTGGTTTTGCATGGCGCTGGATGAATTTAGGTTAAACCGGGATTAGCCCTCTGAATCATTTTGCTCGGGGTTTTTTGGAGCTGAGCCAGAAAATACAGCGAATGCAGAAGCTGTGGGAAGGTTTTTGGAGGTGCATTTAGCTCACAGGGCTCCTGTTAAAGCCTGGCCCTGGTCACGAATGCTTGTTGGACTCAAGGTTTGCAAAATCTGTCCCCTTGCAGGCAGGTTTGCCAGGCAGCAGCAAGCCTAGGCACTGCTTAGCAAGCACAGGCACATCCCAAACTAGTGGTGCTGACAACAAAATAGGGGGAAGAGAGGGGAAGAAGGGAGAGGTTTCTCCCTGCCATCCCAGCAAACTTCAGTTCTCCATTTTGGGGGTTAAAATCAGGAAAAAACAGTATCCACTGGGTAATGAGATTTCTTTTGTGATGCATAACAGTATTTTGCAGCTACCAAGGGGCTCTGCACTCACCTGGGCTGGCCTGGGGTGGAGCTGGCACCACCAGGCCATATTGGCTCCCCTGAGTGTCCTGCTGTGAGCAGTGCTTTAAGCTCTTACCGTTTTATTTATGGCTCTGCTGGCCTCGGCTGAAATATTTCAGGGACTGGATGGAAGGAAGCAAACAGCCTCCCTCAGGGCGTTCAGCAGCGCAGCCTCAGCAAAGCTGAAAAGAAAAAACATGAATAAGGGAGATGTTGAAAGTGGATAGGGGGAGGCTGCAGCCCCAAGCCCAGCAAGGTTTAATTTCGTGGCTAATTTCATGCTTCAGATAATCCCATGAGTCAGCAGATGTGTCAGACCTGGTGCAAGGTTAAACTGTGGGGTTGTGGGGTATTTCAGAGGAGAAGAGGATGTGAAAGCAACCCCGTGTCCAGGCACGTGGCTGTGGCAGTGCCTTGTGGCTCCATTTCTTGCTCTTTCACAGGTCAAAACCCTGAGAGGAGGGAGTCAAGAGCCTGGAGCAGCATTCCCCAAACCCGGCCCCTGTCAGCTCCGACCCATCCCCTTCACTTCCTCCTCTGGCAGTGCAGGACTGGGCTGGGCCCAGTAATTAGGAATTAAGTTTATATTGCGTTCACGTGTCAGCAGTGGAGTGAGGGTAAAGCGGTTGGATGGATTTCCTAGCCAGAGGGGGCTGCGGTCTGAGGGCTGGGAAGTGCCCAGGCAGCCAGGAAAAGAATAAAATTGCCTTCTGGACTTGCATCAGGTTTCACTTGAGGCACAAAGCTGTAGGGTGAAGTGGCCAGAGCCCTGGGGAAGGCGTAGGGCTGGTTGGGTTTTGCTGGAGTGGGCATCGCTCCAGGTTTGCTCTAAGCCATGACTTGATTTTCAATAAACTGAGGTTGAGTTTGAACTATGCCGGGGAACGTGCAATAAACAAAATGTAATAATTCCTAAAGTAATGCAAAGAGAAACAACAATAACACTAAAATATAAACTTCATGTATGCAATGATACTTCAGGTTTCCCTGCTGTGGTGGCCACATCTCCTGGGGTCTCTGTGTTTGCAGTGTAATGGGTTTGGGCCTAAGAGGAAACTAGAAGATGGTTTCTTCTACTAGCCAAACTCAGTATTGACTAACTCAGCCTGTAACTGGCTTTGGAAACTCTTCATCAGGGCTTCGTCACCTCTTCATTACGGTTTGAGTTAAAAAGTGAGTGGGCAAATCCATAGAAAGGGCTCTCCTGGAGTTATGCTCTGTTTGGAGAAGCACTTGACCCACAGACAGCCAGGACAGGGCTGCTGGGGAAGAGCTGCTTCCTCTGTGGGTGGCTGCAGTTT
This sequence comes from Struthidea cinerea, assembly GCA_013397865.1. Lineage (NCBI taxonomy): Eukaryota > Metazoa > Chordata > Aves > Passeriformes > Corcoracidae > Struthidea > Struthidea cinerea. The sequence goes on from VZTI01001285.1 coordinate 2,192,214, forward strand.
TGGTTGTGGCATCTAAGCCTTCCCCAGACCCAGCATTTCCCATCCCAAGTCATGTGAGGCTTGACTTGAGTAGCTCTTCCCCAGGGCTGCCTTGTGGTGAGGGAAGAGGCTCCACCACAGAGATGGCTCGAGCATTCTCCTGAAACCACACCGGTGAGGTGAAGGGCACAGAGAGGAAATTTGGGCTTTCCCACCCTAGCATCCTCTGCCCTTCCCATCCCGGCAGAGGACATGGCTCCTGCTCTGCAGTACCACACACCATCACTGCCCCTCTCTGACAACTCCGTGTGAGCTCAGGGCCCTGCCAGTGGTGTTTAACCTGCCAGGGTCTGTCTGCCCTCAGGGTGGATCCCCAAACACCCTGTGCACCATAGGGATCCTCCCTGTGGCTGTGGGGTTCACAGCAGAAGCATCCCACACCAGCACCACTCTGTGCCTGCAGCATCGCCTGTGCCGGGCTGCTGCCCAGCCCACCCTGCTTCACGTGCCGGGGTTTTTCCTCCTGCCTTCCCTACGGAGGCATCACAGACCCGGGAATAAGGGCTGGTGTCAGCCGGGTGTCACCTTCTGGCAGGGAATCCGGGAAGCGGCTGCCTCGGTGCTAAATTTATCCCCCCCACATCCCGGAGGGTGCACGGCCACCCTCAGCAGCAGCCAACCTGCCACTCGCTTTTGTTCCCGCCTGGTTGCGGCAGGAGGAATTGCTGGGAAGCATCGCCTGAGGGAAGGGTGTTTTTTAGTGCTTACTGCTGCTCCTTCCTAATATTAGCACAGCAGCTGCAGTTTCTGTTTGTCTGAGCTGAGCTTTTATTGCAGTGCTGTAAAACGGAGGCAGCAAATGGGACCACCCCATTCAAGCAGAGCTGCTGAGGGCAGCTGTGAAAAAAAACAAAGCCAAGCCTATGTCTCCTCCTGCCCCCATCCCCTTCTGCCCCCTTTTCTTCCTTTTAGAAGGCCCTTCAGACACCCTGAGCTGCCTAGAGCACCCACCCAGATGCGTTGGGATCCAAGAGGATGCCGGTGCTTGATCCGCAGTCTAAAGGGCTGCAAGTACACAGGAGCTTTTAGGATTTTTTTTTTTAATTAATATTTTTTTGGCATTGAAAATCTCTTGATGCAGTGCTCAAAAAAAAAAAACCCTAAAAAAAAAACCTGGCAGAGCATCCCTGATGGGTTGTAGAGGCTGCTGATGTGACAAAGCCGCTGCAGTGCCTTTGGTTTCTGTTCTGGACTGTGCATCTAACAGCGTCCCCCGTGTCTCTCTGTGCAGGTGCAGATGCAGCCCCAGTGGCAAGTGCAGGAGCCCAGCAACGAGGATGTAAAGGTGAGAAATCCCATGGCTCTGGAAAGGCAAAAGGGTTGCAAGAGAGGTTCTTTGTGGGTTTTTTTCCCAGCCAGAGCTTGGTTTCACTCAATCACCACCGTTCACAAAAATAGGAATGGCCAAGATGGTTTCAAGGCAGTGAGTCACAGGCTATGAATAGTGTGTTTTTACACCTATTCCACTGCATTCCCTGTTCTTTCAAAGCCCTGATTCCCAGTTGCTTTCTTCCCGTGGTTTAAACATTAACACACATCCAAGCATCCTGTTTGCTTTGCCTCAAGCTTGCAACCGTTCAGCTATTTGGAAAGCTTTGGGCTCCCGGGAGGGCTACAATCAAATAACCTCGGGTGATTTTGTCTTTCCTAGCATGTTTTAGCAGCTGTTTAATTAAACTCCAAATGAGTTGGTTCTGGGAGGACAGAGCTGGGGCAGCTGTCTGCTCCCAGCCCTCCCTTGGCCAATTGCTGCTCAGTCATCAGGCTCCTTTTTGTGAATTGGTTAGGTGGGTTTGTGGTTGGATATTAGGTAGATGAGCTGCACAAGGGAAAACTAACCCCTATAGCCTGTGTTATTTTTAAAGGGCATATCAGAGCATATTACAGTTTGGAAAGTGGCTAGCTGCTGTCCTGGTCCTTCCCTTGATATTCCCCCTTAATGGCCATAGCTGATTCTCCATGATGAGCTGTACTGGAAAGGGAGTTTCAGAGGGGAAGGCAGATTCTTTTAATTAAAAATTAAAGCTGACTTTTATTTTTAACATGCCTATTGCGTAATGCGCTGAGCTAGAACAAATCCTCCCCTGTTTATTTTCAATGAGGGGAGAAAAAAACCCCTTTTATTCTACCAGGAACAGGCTTCAATGTTAATTTAATGTGAACTAATGGGCGTCCCAGCAGACATGTGATTTGTGGGTGGCGAATTCCTCGACACGGATGAGGAATGTTCGGGCACATCCATGCCGGCGCGGAGGTGGCTCAGCAGCTCCCTTTCCCACAGCCTTTAATCCCAATTTTGCATTTTATCCCCGGGTTGTAGGCAAAAGCCTGTTAGCGGGAATAGCCTGATCTTCCCTCTGTAGAAGGAGAAAATAGGGTTGTGAAAGGCTGTTGGGAGAGGGAATTGCATGTGGACAGGGCTTGCAGTTCTTTTCCCTGGCAGGTCAAGCAAGGACGCAGGGTTTGGGACAAAGGTTAAATATTGGATGGCCCTTAAAGCATCCTGTTTAGAGGGACCTGGTGACCCGCAGAGGTGCCCAAGCTGCTAGCCAGGGATGTGAGGATGCTGGCCCAGGCGTCTCATTCCTGCAGGGAACGGGAAGTAGAAATGCTCTGCTTGAGATTTGCACCCCGAGGGGATGTTGAGAGATGGAGGAGGGTAGATCATGTTGGCTGCTGCCATGGAAGTAGGAAGGAGTTTCAAGAAGAAACATGCAGAGTACAGTCAAATTAGGAAGCAGGTTCACACCAGCACTCAAATCATAGAATCAGAAATGTTAAGGTTGGAAATGACATTTAAGATCATCGAGTCCAATCCTCAACCCAACACTGCCAAGTCCACCACTAAACCCTGTCCCCAACAGCCACATCCATACGTTTTATTAATGCCTCTAGGGATGGTGATTTCACCACTTCCCTGGACAGCCTGTTGCAATTCCTGACCTCTCTTTTGGTGAATAAATTTTTCCTAATACCCAATCTAAACCATCCCTGGCACAACTTGAGGCCATTTCATCTTGTCCTGTCACTTGTCAAATGGTGCTGCTTCCCAGTGCAGTGCTTCCCAGCAGTGCTTGCTGCTCCTGATGTCTTTGGAGCTGTGGAGCTGAACGTTTGCTCTTGGCTCACATCAGGACAGGAAAAAGCAAAGGCACTTGGGTGACACTGTGGTCAGTGCCAGCTCCTGCCTGTCCTTCCTTGCTCTGAACTTGGAGTCTGGTGGGATGGACTTCTCCATCAGGCTTTAATGGGGTGCTCACGGGAGCAAGGGTGAGATGGGGCAAAAAAATCATTAATTTGAAGTGTAGCTGATCAGTGGAGCTGGTCAGAGCCATGTGCTGCACTGGAGATCCCTGAAGGATCTCACAGCCCTTGTCCTGCTGCCTTGGCACTGGTTGGAGCTGTGGAGCCAGGCTGTGCCTTGCTTTTAGCAAACAGTATGTGTGGAGCAGGTTTTGGGCATCATCACCTCTTGCCCTCAAGAGCTGTGCTTTGTGCTTTAATAAACTGAGTCTGAGAAGGAAAACCAAGCTAAAATGCTCTGCTGTGGTTGCATGTGCCATGCTGGCGCAGTGGTTGCTCCTACCAGGTGTCTCAAGGGTGTGGGTTGTGTTACCCCTCCTGCCTGATGTGCCAAATGCCAGTGCTTATGTCCGCCCTGGAGCATCTCCTGGGCCTGTTCTGGGCCAGCAGAACGGGTCACCCCTTGCTGAGAGTGGGCTGGGGTGTTTTGAAAGCCAGGGTGCAGGTGGGTTTGGGTGTTACTCATTGCGTAGCGTCCCCCCACGTTAGTTTTCCCTCTCTTTCCTCCCCCCACAGCTGGAAGGTGACAAGCTGGCGCTGCCGGTGAGCCCCAGCCCCATGAGCCCCGCGCCCACGCCCAGCCCCAAGCCCCCCGAGGCGGCCGTGCTCACCGTGGAGCCCTCTCCTTCAGAGAAGAAATGCTTCTTTGTCGACGAAGCCGAGCCTCTCCTGCGCTGTGACTCCACCTCCAGCGGCTCCTCCGCGCTCAGCCGGACAGGCTCTTTTATTACCAAAGGTACCAAAACCAACCCAGGGTGGAGTGGGGGGACAGAAGGGACACCATGGCATGTCCCGGAGGTCAGCACATGTGGTGGAGCTGCCCAACACACGATATCATTAAAGCAGATAACTGGGAAAACTGGCTCTCCAGGATACACTTATCACATCCTCATTCCAGACCAGAATATCCTGTTAGCAAAGATGATAAAGATTTGAGACAAAAAACATCTTTAAAGGCTTTTAACTCTTTGAAGTTCTGCCAGGGAAGTTGTAGCATCCCTTGATGTTTGGGGGTTGTTCTTCCTGACCTTGGGCTCTTGTGTTTGCCTGTGCACTTCTGCATGAGATGAAACCAGAGAATGTAATTTCCAGACTGATTTTTGTTTGGGTTTTTTTAATTTTTTTTTCACTCTCAGTCCTCTTTTCTGCAGACTTAAAGTACCGTTAGTCACCCCCCTTTATTTTAGGGGCTTTAATTTACTGTATTTAACTTGTTGCATTTAATCATCTTTTAACTTCTGATGAAGGTGAAACACTGACCTCAGTCTATCTACCAAATTTATACTTGGGTGCGAAAATAAAGCTGACCCAATGAAAACAACTTGAAAGAGCAGAATTCAGCTTTTTTGGCTCCCCTCCTGCCCTCACTTTTCCGAACTGGCCATTCAGCATTTACAAGTGCTGTGTTTGCTCTTGCAGGATCCTGGCTGAGGTGCCCCGGCAGCACTTCTCCATCTTCTCCCCTCCCCATCACTTGTCACCCTCCACCTTTTCCCTCAGTTCTCCTTGTGGCGTGTCCCTCTCCAGAGGTGGCACCAGGGGATGTACTGAGGAGAAAAAGCCCTGGTTAGCAGAGGTTTCTTGAGGAATTTCTTGACCAATCCCCTTTCCTCCTTCAGAAAAGAAGGACACCGTCCTGCGCCAGGTGCGCTTGGACCCGTGCGACCTGCAGCCCATCTTTGACGACATGCTGCACATCCTCAACCCCGAGGAGCTCCATGTGATCGAGGAGATCCCGCAGGCCGAAGACAAGCTGGACAGGCTATTTGAGATCGCTGGAGTCAAGAGCCAGGAAGCCAGCCAGACCCTCCTGGACTCTGTCTATAGCCACCTTCCCGACTTACTGTAGGCACTGGGTCACCGCACGCTCTCCGAATATCTGCTAGAGCTAGCTTGGCACTCGTTAAGATGACCAACAATACGCAGGCAGGATTTGTTGTAGAATATACGGCCAGTATTTTCGTTGAGGTGTCCTTGGTTTTTGGGGAGGGTGCAGTTTGCCAGCATTGCACCCCTCCACCGTAACTCTATCGCTCAGTCCAAGTCTTTGCACCCTCTGCCCCCTCCCCGAGCCTCTCTTCTCCTTGTTCTCATTCCAATCAGATCAGCCGATGCACTTTAAAAAAAAAAGAAAACAAAAAAACAAAAAAATCCAAAATCGCAGTTAATGAACTAAAAGACCACGAATCTGGTGTAATCTAACACATCAAATTGGGGATTGCTCTGTAACCCCCTTCCTCTGTCAAAGCTGTCGCTCGGAGTGACCATCTCCCACCACCTCCCTTCACCTCGGGGCAGTAAATGGCAAAAACACTCCAAAAACCCATCCCAATTGTTGCTGGTTACTGTCTCTTAATGCAGCTAAGCTTCCCACCCGAGCTGACTTTTTTTTAATGTACTCTTGTTTGGCTCATATCCATTGCTGAGATTTTACTAGCACGGTTATTTATTGTATGGTTTTCACCCGGACAACGCATCGCGCTCCTAATACGCTACAGCAGAAGCGCTTAAACCGCAAGGAAAAAGGGTCAAGCCCCACCAGCCTGCGAGGCAGTGGAAAGGTCCTTTGCCTCCAGTTGAATGTAAGGAGTTATCCTGCCTTGCCACGTGTGGGAATGGTGGGGCCCCCAAGGGAGCCGGTGCTGGACGTGGGGAGGCGAAGGCTGCCGGTGGTCCCGCTCTCCTCGTGCTGTGAGACTTAAACCAAGCTATGCTTTTACACTCGTGTCTCTTGTTTTTTATACAGATGTGGCCGGTAAGTTCTCCAAGACCTTACACGGTCTCAATAGTCTCTTCAAATCACACTTCACTTTTT
>VZTI01001285.1:2198408-2236187 GCA_013397865.1 Struthidea cinerea
GTGGGGGGGTGTGGGGGACAAAAAGCTGCATCGTAAGAAGTCTGTCTGATTATATTTGCAATTATTATGCTCCCGTAACGAACAGTCTGTACTACGCTCAATTTGAAGAAATAATGGTATGAGGGTGGCATGAGCTGCCCTGTGGGAAGGGGTGGGAGTGGGGGAAGAGGGGAAAAATTGCCTTCTGGTGTACTAATTTATTAATAAATACTAGGTGTTTGTTACTTGACACGATTCTGTGTTAACCTCCTTAACAGCTGCCTCTGCTCAGGGACACTTGGGTGGGGCAGGGGCTTGCTTGGGGTGCCTGTGGTGGTGAGGGAGATTTTTGAGTTTGGGGGTCATGAGGAGGTAGCTCTGAGGCCAAAATATGATTGCTTTCTGATGGTGCTTTCTGTTGGCAGCGCTGCCTTGAGTCCCCACGGTTGCTGCTGGAGCTCCCTGCAGGTCCCTGCCCTGTGCTGGGGTGGGGGACCTGTGTTAATCCCCATAGCAGTGACAGATCAGATGGCTGATGGAGCTTCCAGGGTTGATTTTTGCAAGCTCTCAGAGGCTTTGGAGGCATTTTGGGGAGGTTGAAGTATTAATTTTCCAGGAAGCAGCTGCTGTGCTGAGTCACTCCTGAGCGAAGGTCTTGCAGTCACAGCGTTTCTGTTGCTGTTACATTACCCATGTCCTTAAGGTCTGCGCTTCCAAATAACTCATCCCTTGTTATTCTGTCTACCAACTGAATCCTTAATGGGACAAACGCATCTGGTTTATAAGACTCTCATTTTGTTTACTTGGCTCCAGCGTGTTTTCAGTTACCGAGGGTCCTGTGTTTTCCTTCTGGCTGGCACTGGAAATTGCTGGTGCAGGACTATACATAGGTACATGATTAAAGCTTTTCAACACATGCACAGATGAAATATAGTGTCACATAGCAAGAGCTTTTATTGGGAGTTTTCCCTTGGTGGCAATGAAACATTTAGCTCTTGGTGCCTGCAGTTCTGAGGTGGAGCCCAGCATCAGCCTATTGGCAAGAGGTGGTGGGAGCAGTGGTGGTTGATCCACCTGGGCACGAATTGATAAGGGGAGGGAGGGTGTGCAATTCTGGGCTCAGTCAATAGTTGGCTTTAAATTATCCATAGCAGGTTCTGGGAGCAAGTCCAGCTGGGAGATTGGGAATTGTCCTTTCTGTTGGTTCAGGTTCTCCCAGGTAAACATGTGGGTTGTAAGCACTACAGCCACAATGCCGCCCTCCCAGGGAACCACCAACCCCACCCTGCAGCTCCACTTCCCGTCTTGGCGGCCACTCAGATTTCCTGGTGGGCTCTGAAGCTGAAGCAGAAAGAAAAATGGTCCTGAGAAGAGGATTTAGCCAACCGAAGAGACACCACAAAGTAGGCATGTTGTGGAGGTGCCTTGGCCTGGAGCTGCTGAGGAGGCACAAAGAAGCTGTTTGGTCCCTGGGTTGTTGGGATGCATTTAATTCATCTTGATGGCAGGTTGTGGAACAGGCCAAGATTTTGGCAATCCTTGGCTCCATCTGTGCTGTGGACACTTCCAGCATCGTTCCCTCCTTTGATTGCACCTGGATGTTGACCTTTTCCCTGGCTCTTATCATTTCAGATTTTCAACTTTTTGTTGTATTCATATGTATATGTGTGTGCAATATATTTATTTATTATATATTTATCTATACATTGTATATTTAGATATACTACATGAATATTTTAATATATTGTGCTATTTCTATATTTACATATTTTCCTATATTATTACTATGTATTTATAATACATAAATATTTTCTGGCTCTGGGGGTGTGCAGGGAAAAATATCTGAGAGCAGCTGAGCCCCATGTACAGGCAGGGTATTTCCTGGCAGCGTGGGCGGTGTGAGGAGCCACAAGCCCTGTGCCCCAACCCTTCCTCTGAGCCAGCTCTCTTAAGCCTTAAGAAAATAAAGCAGGCAGGTGGGATCCATGTTTTTGTGACCTGGAGGCCTAACTCCACAGGAGCAGAGATTGTCCTTGTTCTCATCTTTGTCTTACTCGAGGCATCGTGGGCAATATACAAACTGTGATGTGCAGCTCAAATGGGTGAAGTCTGGCTAAAAAGGTAAAGCTGTGAATGTAAAGATCTTTTATGCATATTGCATGTATTTTTAAAGTGCTTTTAATACAAAATCTGCATTGAAAATGTACTTGAGAGTGCATTATAGATGAGAGGTGGGGTTTGCCCTTTGTGGTGCCCCCATTTTGGGACAGGTGGGAGGGGTGGGATTTGGGTGCTGGGGTGGCAGTTCTGAACAGTAGAGCATGTGAAATCAGGGCTCAAGGAAGCATGGTGAGGGCACGGCCTCCTGCCTGCTGTGGGCATCTTGCTTCAGAGCAGAGACCAAAATTTCTGGTGTGGGTTGCACAAAACATTTGCTGCCATGGGGCTGGGACATGAGGTGTGGACATTGCATTTACCCTTAGGGTCTCAAGTGTCTGCTGGGACAAAGCCCTTCAGAGACACCTCCAGCATGGCCTGGCATCCTCAGGATAGGTTGGCTCTGCTGATCCATGGCCTTTTAATTCCTCCAATGCAAATGAGCATTGGGATTGTATTTTTTAATTATCTTTTCTTTTTTTTTTTTTTTTTCCCATATTGCAGGTGCTCTCTGCAGAAGAACAAATCATCTGGTGCACTTTCCTCCTACCTTAGCCAGTTTGGTGTTTATCCTAATTGGGAATTAATTGCAAGCCTCTGGGTGTGGCTGCTTACATCCCGACTGGAAAAGCACCCTGGGGTCTTCTGGGAGGTCATTCACCCCTCTGGCTTCTTGTACATCAGCCAATTCTCTGTGGATTGCAGCAGTGTCTGTGTAGGAGGGATGGTCTGTGCAGCCCTTGTGTGAACAACTTGTGGAGAGAGGGGCGGCAGGGTGGGCTCGGTGTGGGATGTGGGGATATTGTGGCATGTGGTCTGTGCCCATCACTGGGGTCACAGGGCCAAGCTGTGCAGTGTGTGGGAGGGAGGCAGGTACAGGCACAGCTCACCCCAAAATCCTCCTCTGGCTTCGCTTGGCCGTGAGCTTTACACCACGAAGGGTTTGCAGCTGTTTTTTTTCTCCTCTTGGACTTTGCTCCTGTGAGTGCCATGAGGGGGAAGTTTCCAGGGCAACTGGTAGGAAATGGGAAGATGGAGGGGAGAGGAACCATCATTTGTGTACTCATTAAGCACATGCCTGGTGGCAACCCCTGAAGTGTTTATCACACCTTTTAGAATGCAGCTGCTGCTTCTCTGTGTGAGCATCCATGAGCTTTATAGTTTCTTTTGGGATACTCTAATTTAATATTCCTTTCTGGAGTAGAGGGAGCTGGATCGATAATGGAGGACCTGCTTGTTGAGGCAGCTGTGGGTGTTTCTGGCAGCTCACAGTCATTGCACTGTACCCCAAGCCCTTGTAGCCCACTTGTGTCTCTGCTCCTGCTCCCCAATTTCTGCTGCAATCTCCTCAAGGACCCCTGGGCTGCTGCACCACCTTCACCTCTCTGCTCCCTGCCCTCTACAGATGAAAGTAACTTTGCTTGGATTTAATTTGAAGGGAATAATCTGTAAGCATGCTGATCTCAAAATACATTTCTGGGCACAGGAGCTTTTGCCAGGACCTGTCAGGCTCAGCGGGAAACTGGGACTGGGGCAGGACATTAATTTGCCTGACTTTGTTTCTGGCAGCTCTGATCTTTCCAGGCTAATACTTGGCAAGAATGATATTAACTAAACCATTCATCTTCCAGGGTCCTTCAGTACCTGATGAATGCTTTTTATGGCTTCTTCTCTTACCGATAATTTGTTTTAAGAATAACCAGCTGTCCTACCACCCTCCCTGGTGAGCGGAGCTCCAGGTGCCTTTCTACTGAGGCTGGCAGTGTTACTCTTGTTTTACAACTAGGGAACCTTGAAGGACAGAGATTAAACTCCCCATAAGCAAACTGATCAGAAAAAAATTCAGGGTGAAACTCAGAGAAAAGTCTTGCCTCAACAGCTCCTGTACCAGCCTCCCTTGAGAAGCATATGGGTGAGATTTGGGGTGTGAAGCGATGAGCCCCAGCAAAACGGGAAGGATGGAGGCAGTGTTCCCAAACCATGCTTTCCATTAGTTAATTTGCCCTTTAAATTAGATTTTTGAGCTGGGAATAAATCTATAGCTGGTTCCCTGGTTAGACCTTCTGCCTTCCTCTTGCCCCATCTCGGCAAGTGCAGCTGGGAGGAAGGTCCAGCGCCATAGCTGAGCCAACAGGCCTGTCCTGTATCCTCAGTCCCCATCCCTCCTAGAGAAAACCAGTCACTCCTGCCTTTTTCCCCGGTCTGTCCTGTCTCCCCAGAGCAGAGATGCTCCTTCTCTCATCCCTGTGCAAGGGACGTGGCAGTGATGCCCATAACACTGATGGAAGAAAGACACAAAATTGGGCTGTGGAGCAATTGGCTTTGTAAAGCAAAACCACTGGACCAGGAACCTCACACCTGAAAATCACAGCTGTCCACAACTGGCGAAAACTCAATTTTTTCCTCCTTTTGTATTTTTTCTCCTTTTCTTCCTTTCCCAAGGACCTTACCCTGAACCTGGCCATCATTTCTGTGGCAGGAGAATGGTGGAGCAGGGATTGGCAGTGATGGGAGGAGGATGCACTGATGCTCTGCCAGCTTCCAGGACAGGTGGCACCTCCCAGCTGCCCTGTGGGGAGGGAACACCCACCTGCCCTCTGCTCCCCAGATGGGCCCTGCAAGCAGGGCCTGTGAGTTGGCCTGAGCTGAAATCAGGCATGGGAACCACCCAAAAAATTCAACAGACTGGACAGTAAAGATGAATTAACCCACCCACATTAGTCACACCGCCTAAGGAGGTGCAAGAATGGGACATCAACCCTTTCCCCTACCCCTGCTGTTGCCATCTTATAAAATTTCCTTTTTAAAAATGGCATTTAAACTTGAAAATGGCTTTCCTCTTTTTTTTTTCCTTTCTTTTCCCTCTCACATCTGCTTTCTTCTGATCAAATACGTGGGAAGTTTCTTTTAATTAAATGTATCTGTGGACAGATAATCCTGTTTTGCTCAAGTGTCAATATGGTCCTTTAGCTAAACTAAATATTTTCCCTGCCTGATATTTATCCTCCCCTGACTGCCTCTTGGCTCCTTCCTGGATGTATTTGAAGACTGTGATCCCATTCCCTAGCTTTTGTTTTTAATTTTTCTGGGCTCAGGTCAGGCTTTCCTCAGGGTTTTGTGTCATGCCTGGGCATTTGAGAGGTTCCCATTTTGCTGCTGCTGCTCTGGACCTTGGTCCTCCTTGGTACACCCCGTGCATGGAGATGGCCTCGTGCCATCGGCACACGTCACTGATGAAAGCTGAAATAACATCCACCTCTGCACTAACCTTGGATCTTGCAGAATCAGAAGAACACAGAACGGTTTAGGTTGGAAGGGACATTAAAGCTCATCTCATCCCAGCCCCCTGCCATGAGCAGGGACACCTTCCACTATCCCAGGTGGCTTCAAGCCCTGTCCAACCTGGCTTTGAACACTTCCAGGGATGGGGCAGCCACAGCTTCTCTGGGCAACCGGTGCCAGGGTCTCACCACCCTCATCGTAAAGGATTTCTTTCTAATAACTAGTTTAAATCTCTCCACTCTCAACTTAAAACCATCCCCCTTTGTCCTGTCACTATCTGTCCATGTAAAAATTAGCTCTTCCTCTTTTTTATAAACCCCCTTTAAACACAAAAGGTCACAGTGAAGTTTCCCTGGAGCCTTCAGGTTGAGAAGGCCCTGATTGTCCTCACACTGGTGGCATTTGCAGGCAGGCTCTGGTGATACTGAGTTTGTGAGCTTTGCCCTTTTGAAATCAGGAGCCTTCCTCACCGTGGCTTTGCTTTCACTGCACCTCCATCAACTGCCTTGTCTGGACTAATCCAGCCTTCCCCTCCTCTAACTTTCTGTGATTGTGATAAATAATTTATGTAACAGGCTGAATCAGGATTTGTTGCCTGGTATGAAGTGCACAGGCTTCTGCAAAATACCCCTTGGTCTTGCTGTGAGCCTAGAAATAGGGACATTAATATAGTAAACACATAATAGCCCTGGCTCTTCTCCCTCCTGCAGTGACACAAATTGGGGGTGACACTTGCTCGGCAAATGCAGCTGCTCAGTCGTGCCATGAGTGTGAGGGATGAAGAGCCAAAGAATCGAATCAATGAGATTTTCTGGATCTGGCTGAAATAAAAGCTGACCTGGCAAGAACCAAATTCTGGCAGGTCCCTGGCAGACACAATCTTTGAACTCATGAGCGTGGGCATGTGCTCTGGAAGAAGCTTAGTGTGCCCCTAGGACACCTGAGCAATTCCATGTTGGGGCTAAAAAAAGCTCCTTTGATGGCAAAATTAAGAGTTACCTGTTTTTTCTGCACCTCATACTGAAAGACCCTCAAGTCATTTCTGTTGTTTCCCACTCCCTTTGTCTTGCTCTGCTTTCCCCTGCTCTGTGTCCTACAGCTGCATCACCTCAGAGTGGAAGGATGTGGGGTGGAAAGGGCTGGAGTGGGCTGTTTTCCTGCATCCACTCCCGAGATGATGCACTCCTGTACCTGATCCCTGTGGGTGAATGATGCCAGCAGTGCTTTGCTGCCATGGATGGCCACGTGAGCCTCACACCCACACCCACAGGTGGTCTGTCCCATTCCAGACCCTTCTGGAGGAACCAAGCTGGGCTGGCACGCCAGATTTTAAATGAATAGATGTGTATCAGTGGGAAAGGCAGTGATACAGCACCTGATGCACATCCTAAAAGAGCTCTCAGCTTCACTGGTTTTGGCACACTTGCCCCAGTGTACAAAAACCACGAGGGACTTGACCCTCCAGTCTGGGTTTGGGGTGTTTGAAGATGTGAAAACATCTTCCCTCAGGCAGCAAACCCTCTCTTTGGTGTTAGCACCTCTAATGCTGCCCCGGAGCTGCCCAGGGAGGTTATGGCATCTCCCTGTCTGGAGACATTCCAAACCCACCTGGACGCGTTCCTGTGTCACCTGCTCCAGGTGACCCTGCCTTGGCAGCGGGTTGGACTGGGTGATCCCCAGAGGTCACTTCCAAGCCTGACAATTCTGTGATTCTGTGCTCAGTGCTGCCCTGGGTCCCCAGGCCAGGTCCCATCTCCCTTCTCGAGTGTCACCCACCGGGGTCTCCATACAAAACCCACAGGACCGTGTTTCCAACTCTAGGAGCATTTCCCAATCAGACTAATTGATTAGCTGCCATAAAAAATCCACCACTGCCATTACATGGTGAACCTGCACTCAGAGAGGGTGGACAGACCCAGGGAAACTCCATGACAGGCAAGTCACCTGGAATAACCCCTTGTTTGTCTGGAGTCCCAGCAGCTCCTGGAAAATGAGCAGCACAATCATCACTGCGGCCTCAGCACCTGCTGATGCAGCGCTGTTAATTATAGAGCCAGGGCTCAAGCGAGCACAGCACAATTAACATCTCTTAGATGAGGCTGCAAGAGGGATGAGAGCTGCCGGGCTCTCCCTGACCTCCTGAGGCTGGAGATGACAGCAGGATGCCACCAAGAGCTGCCCACCATGGTGGTGGTCCCGTGGTCAGCGCAGGGATTTGTACCCTGCTGCTCCAAGGGTGATGTTTGGGCTCACAGTCCAGCCTTTAATGCTGGAGCAATAAATTGCAGGTGGTTTTGAGAGGAAGGCCAGATGCTCCCCATTGGCAGCTCCAGCAGGAGGGAGGGAAGGGTGGCAGTGTGACATTAAGGTTTGCAGCACCCATCCTCTGCATCATCCATTCACATTTTTCCCTGAGTTCCGATAAAAAGCACAAAGTGTTATTTTCAGCACTGACATGCTGGCATCTTACACCTTCCATCTCTAAATGTGCAGCCATTTCCTTCAAGAGGAAACTTTTTTCTGAAAATAAAATAATGCATATTTTGACCAGGGTAAGCAGCTATTTTCCTGTACTTCTTGGGTTTTGGAGCTCCTGGCAAGCTGATGTTACCATATTAAAGTCACCCCATAGACTCCCCATCCTCAAGCTCTAGAAAACCGCCATTACCAGCAGCACTAAAGCACCTGAAATGCCTCATTAAAGGCTGGGGATGGTCCCTGTGTCCCAACATATGCCCATCACTGCCATGATTGGTACCAGCCTGGGCACCAGTTCCAGGCTGGAGTCTGTGAAGGTTAAGTGGTCCTTTTTAGAAGGTCCTGTTGTCATAGAAAAAAGGATAATGGTTTAAAACTAAAGGAGGGTAGATTTAGACCACCCTCTTTTTACAATGAGGGTTAAACACTGGGACAGGTTGCCCAGAGAGGTGGTGGATGCCCCATCCCTGGAAAACATTCAAGGCCACATTGGGTGGGACTTTGAGCAACCTGGTCTCGTTGAAGATTCTGCTCATGGCAGGGGGTTGGACTAGATGACCTTTAAAGGTCCCTTCCAACCCAAACCATTCTGATTTTGTGATCTCTGAAAGGGCTGAGTGGGGCTTGCAGGATCTCCTTGTGGGATGTAGGAGCTCAAGTTCCATGCCAAGGACCTGCACCCTCTGTCAGCTGGGGCGATGGTGCAGGGGGAGTCCCATCGAGCCCCACATGGGACACGTGGTGGTTTGGAGGACCTCCATCCCCACTGCTGCAGTGAGCAGGCTCCCCAGCATCCTCCAGCTTGAGACCTGGGTCCTCACGGGGTTTTGCTGGGCATTTCAAAGGAACTCAGTGCTCAGCACATCGCCACATCACATCCCTTTCCACTGCTTCCCAGTGGCTCTCGGCAGTGATGGAGCTGGTTAATTGGTTCTGCTGGAGAGTTTGATGTTTAACTCGCTTCTGCAGTCAGGCGGAGGCCGGAGAGGTGACTCAACAAGGTCTCGCCCTGCTTCAGCCAGGAAAATCACATCCTGTTCTTTTAGCTGGAAAAACACTTGGCCACAAACACATCGCATCATGTTGTACAAGGAGGCATCTGCTCCTCGCCCAGGCTGCTGTCACCTCCCCTGGCCCCTACAATGAAGGGCCAAGAACTGTCACCAGCCCATGGGCTCTGTTATTGATGCACACAACTGCCCGGGCTGCTGCAGTTTCAAAGGGTGGCCCTCATGGCTCTTGGAACTTCACAACAACTTGCCCTGTGCCTGGGGTTGGGCTCACTCCATCTCACCCCAGTGACAGGTTTGGGTTTGTGCCTCTCCGCTTGTGCAACTGCACATCCCCACCACAACTGGTTTAATGACTCTGAGGAAACGAGCACAAAACCGTCGAGCTGTACTGATTTTATGTCACTGACAGGTTTTGCACTCAGTTTGGGAGCCAGGGAGATAAAATACAGCTCGTTTTGTTGATGCCAGTGAGGTTTAAAACTCAAGAGAAATTAATTGCATCTGTATTTTTTGGTCGTTGAAGGCAATTTGGTGAAGCATTTGTAAAAGATGCCACTTAAGGAGGAATTTCCTAACTGCACAAGTTAATAACTTTAAAACTACAGAGCCTGCTACTCAGGCTCTCTGCAAATGGGGCTTTGTGCTGCAAATCTCTTTCAGGCTCGTAATTCAATCCTATTTAAAAGCAAATTTTCTTAGATTTAGAGCAATGAATATTTAAATACTACAAGTTGAACAATTTTCAATTTTGAGATCATTTCAAAGCCAGGAGAGTTTATAGCATTCGGCTACTCCACCACGCTTCAGTGTCGGAATTGATCTGAACAGTAGCTGAATCTTAAGCAGCTTAAACAGCTATAAAGGGTTAGAGTAGTTTAAAGGGTTAGGGTAGTTTAAGCAGAATATCGTGTTTTCAGGGCTTTGGTTAAAGAAATGAGAGTTCACAGGCTGTCAAGCTGAGCAGCTCCAGATGAAGGACCTGACAGCTTAGCTAGAAAAGTTCTCTGAAGCACTCGGCATGTTCTCTGCCTTCAAACCTTGTCTGGTTTATTTTTTTCTGAGAAAAAATAAAGAAGGAAAAGGAAATGAAAGTAGTATGTTGAACATTGACACAAAATGCAGAACACAGGCAAAATGTTTGGGAAATGCTGTGAAGGTGGGTTTGCACTGACAACAGCCTTGTTTCTGCTCCCTGTATTTGACACTTCTTCAGTACAAACCACTTCAAAACACAGTAATGCTCTGAAAAGTGGCAAAGAAAAAAACACATGAGCTTTGCTGTGCTCAGGTTTAGCCCCTCCAATGTCAGATACATGCAAATTAAAAACCAAAAGAAGGAGCTTTTAAAAACTCTGTTGTGAGCCCAAGCCAGATCTGCTCAAGCTTTTGGCCAGGGTGATTATTTCAGATGGGAAAGCAGAAAAGGGGAGAAGGAGTTTTTCAGGGGTTTTTTTGTGAGAGATATTTATGCCACTCCTAGCCACAGAAAATGGCCTCTGTGTCCATTAGAATTTATTCCTTTTGACTAAAAGCCATGCATATTCCAGTATAGTTGCTCCATCTGTGCTGTTAATGCTGGACTGTGCAAAAAACCGTTCAGGTTTTGTTGGATACAAAAGAGAGCTGAGGCAGAGGGAAGACCCCTTAGCTTGGCATATCACAGATGGATGAACAAGGGGGATCTGCTTCCAGGTGTTTCTCTAACTGCACTGGCATCAGGACAGCATCTGTGCTGGCACAAACCTCCCACACCTGTGCTACAAAAGCGAGGTGAGAAATAGCACAGCTGAGGTGAGCTGCAAAGGCTCTGCCAGGGCTGTCTCTGCTGCAGTTGCTTTACATCAGCCTGAGAGTTACAGGAATGGGACAGGGTTGCTGTACCAGGCTGCCCCATGGTCCTGCCCCTGGCTCCAGAAGCAGATTTCTGGGAAAGGCATAATCACAGGTAATGTCATTCCCTCTTCAAACCCTCCTGCCTCAGACTGTTTGTGGCTTGGGGAGATCCTGCAGCTCCTGGGGTCTCTGGGTGCTGGGTGACCCTCTGTGAGTTTCTCTCCTGTTACCATCCAGGGTCCTCCGGAGGAAGCAGGACAACCTTTGCCATCCAAAGCTTCCGTGCCAGACCTTGTACCAAAAACTGGCTGATTTGTCTGTTTTGAGCCTGGCAACCCCAGCTGATGCCCTTATTTATCTATTTATTTATTTTATTTGTCATTGGCTGAAGCACTGAACAACCTGTCCTCTCCCAGTTCCATAAGCCTCACCATGTTTTCACCCATCTCTTTTCAAGGACAAGAAATCGTGACCTACTCATATTTGGTCTTCCCTGCATCCCCTTCTGGTAAACTGTGATGATGGATGAGGCAGGTCCACTTTCACATCAGGATTATATCCTGACAGCATTATTGCTGCAGAAGAAAATGCCAGCCCTGACCAAATATCCCCTCTGAGGCTATTGCCACTGTTTTCATCAGGGATGGGATATTTAGCATCACCACAGTAGGATCCAGGCAATCACTCAACTGGAAAAATAACTCAGGTGCTGTGTAATGAGATCTGACAGAAATGTAGCAGTAAATGATTTAATTACTCAGCCTGTTCCAGTGATGGTGCCAGGATGGATACAGCGGTGCTGGGTCCCTGCTGCTGACAGCAACTTCCTCCCGTAGCCCTGCAGCATGCCTGGGGCAAGTCTGTGGCTTGTGACCTCCCACCTCACCATTAATATACTCCAGAACTGAATTACACTATTTAGAGCGGGTTTATTAGTGGTGTAGCTGATGTGTCTGTATGTATACACTGGATTACTCCATACACTGAGGGCCCAAACAACACTGTTTCTTTGGTTTTCTTCCTCAGCACCATTTCCCTTCTCCTCACTCCCAGACTGCTCCTGTCTCATTCCATCTTATCTCCATACCCTCTTAGGACACTTTTTTTTGACAATAAGATCAATGTCCAAGACTATGATATTCCCGCCACTTCCTACTTCTTCCAGTTTCTCTGTAGACATACACAAAAGATTTGGGTTGGTTGTTTTGTTTCGTTTTTTTCAGAGCAGGCACTCAGCACTTCCAGGAACTGGGTGTCTTCAACAACAGCAATGTGTGTGTTGTTTTAAAAGCCTCCCACCCTTGTTTTAATACCGGATGTCCTGGGACGTATTTCTCCATGGCTTTGGGCTCAGGGTTAGGGTTAGAGCACCAGGATGTGCTGATCTGGCAGGATTTTGTATCCCCCGCCGAAGCTGGCAAGTGGCAGATCCCCTTTTTTTCCCACAGCACTTTGCAAGGACATTTCCAAGTAAATAACTTCTGCATCACCAGCATTAGGACTTTTCCTGCATCGCCCGGGGTTTCTGGCTTGTGAAACAGCTCCTGGAACAAACCACCAAAAAATTCCCACCTGACGGAAGGCAGCAGCCAGTTTCATCATCCCTGAAGCTTTCCAGGAAGCCCCGACTCAGGAATTCACATTCTGCTTTCCTCACCCTGTCCACCGCCCTGGCCTTCCCAGCAGTGATCAGGCTTGGGAGCCAGAGACGTCATCACAGAAATGAGTCTGAAAATGCACGATTTTGGGAGGGGAATTCCTTATGACGGGTCTTTCTGCTGCGGTTTTTCAGATCACCTCCAGCTTGGCTGGAGCGATTCCCAGCGTCTTTCCGAAGGGTTTTCGCCCTCTGGAGGCTGACATTAGCAAAGCAAATGCAAAATTTAAAAAGAAAAAAAGGCTCCAACCTTACATTTGCAGAAACGCAGCCCCCATGGGAATAAATCGACGAAGAGCTGGTGAGCTCCAAAGTGCTTGTACTGAAAAGCTGGGCACAGACTCATGGCAGTAGCAGAATCACAGAATGGTTTGGGTTTGGAAGGGACCTTAAAGATTATCCAGTTCCAACCTCCCTACCATGGGCAGGAACACCTTCCACTATCCCAGGTTGCTCCAAGCCCCATCCAGCCTGGCCTTGAACACTTCTAGGGACAGGACAGCCACAGCTTCTCTGGCCAGCCTGTTCCAGGGCCTCACCACCCTCACAGGGAAGAATTTCTTCCTAATATCGTATCTAAATTTCTCCTCTTTTAGCTTAAAACCATCCCCCCTTGTCCTATCATTATCTGCCCTCAAAAAAAGTCATTCTCCCTCCTTTTCATAAGCCCACTTTAGACTCCGGAAGGGGGAAAATGGTGGCACTGAAAACATAAGCTCAGGTTTGTTTTGCACTAGGCTTGGTTTAGCAGCATCTACATATCTGTCTGACTTTATTTCCTTGTGTCTTTCTGCCATGACTTCACCCCAGTCCCCTGAAGACCGTGATAGCCTGTGAGAACCTCCTCTTCCTATGGATTTTTCTTGTCAGCCTCTTTATATCCTCTGTCAAGCTGCACAGAGCTCAGCCTCACGAGTCTCGGGAGAACACAGGGAGGGCTGTGCACAGAGGCACAATGCCAGGAACATGCCCGATGGAGGCTGCTGTCCAGGCACCGGTGACGTGATTCAGGGAGCTGGAGGCAGAGACACAGAACATCCCCTCCCAACCCTGTTCCCATGCAGGACACCCTGTAATTTGTGTTTGCTCTCTTCCAGCCAGCCCAGGTCCCTGCACATCTGCCAAAACAACAGCTGGAAGCCAGATGTGTGAATAGCTAGCACCTGGATCCTACCAGAGACGGGAACTCCCATGGGTGCTGGCACATGTTAGGAGCCTATACGGCAATGATGCTCCTAAACATGTTTTTGCGCAGGATCTTTTTGTCTAGAACACAACTGAAGGACAAATGTTTTAGCTGGGGACAAACTTTCTATCTGTGTGTGTTGGAATAGGACACAGGGTGATGGTGTTAAACTGAAGGAGGATTGATTTAAATTAGATAGAAGTGCTTTACAGTGATTATGGTGGAACACAGGCACAGAATGCCCAGAGAAGCTGTGGATACCCCATCCCTGGAGATATTCAAGGCCAAGTTGGACTGGGCTCTGAACAAACTGATCTAGTTGAAGATGTCTCTGCTCATTGCAGAGACCTTGGACAAAATCACCTTTAAGTGTCCCTTCCAGCCTTCCAACCTAAACCATTCTATATTTCTATACACAATTTCTGTAACACAAAGCTTGTAACAGATATGAGGGGCATCAAGGATTATCAGATTTCCACAGGCTCAGAAGCCTTTGCCCTTTGCTCCTGACACCTACTGTCCATTCATCTGTAAGAAGGAAATGTGATCTGTACCTCAAGAGCTCAGAAAGCTCCCATATTGCACCAATACGTCACAGTTCTACACCACCACCCATGGCTGGGAGAGAAGGTGTGCAACACCATGGAGCAGCACCCCCTGACCCTGCCCAGCCTAATTCCCAGTCTCGACAAGGTGTCCACCTCCACCTCAGTAACATTCAACACTTCTGCATGGGGTCAGCTCCATCCCAAAGGGCTGAAGGGAAAGGCACATCTTTTCCAAGGGGAAAACCAAAGACTGTGGGAAAACAAAGTCCAGATGGGGCGGGGTGGGGGGGGATCATAAGGAAAACCTAGATGGGATTTTCCACATTCTTGGTCCTTGATCCAGAGAAGTCACGAAGATTTATCCAGTGCCAACTGTCCATTCCTACAGACCAGGCTTGGGCTGCCAATTAACTTCTCTGTGGGACTAATTTGACTTCCCATTTCTGAGCTGGTTGAGATTCTGCACTGCTGCCAGTACAAGGTCCACAGGTCACTCAGTCACCCACAGACTGCTCTGGGCCAAGAGCTCATCACTGGTGGTCCAGGGCCACCACCAGCCACCATGGCTCCTTGAGGCCTACACCAGCAAGCCTGTGCAGGGCTTGGCTCAACAGGCTTTGATGTTTCTTGGTCCTTCAGCACCTGAACCCAGACAGCCAAGAGTTCAGTGCTCTGGGTCTTCCTACAGGACTTGAGGAGATGTTCTTCAGTCTCCAAGAGAGACTCTTCCCATGCTTGGATAGGCCTGAACTTGGGAAAAAGCATTCTACAAGGCTAACCACAAGAAAAAAAAATTCACTTGCAGCTCCCTCTGTCTCAATGAAAAAGCAAGACCATATCCTACTGTGCATTATTGGGGTTGTCCTGTCCTGATTCCCATCTTAGGGGGTTTGAGGGCAGTTTTGGTAGGCTGGCTCCCTGGTTGTGGGAGCGAGCCGATAGAAGAGATTGCCCCATTTTCAAGGGTATTATATTGTGTCCATGAACCCAGTTAGATTTTAGCAAAAGAGAGGGACATGTCATCACACAGCAGTGGGACAAAGCTGGGACAGGAGACATTTGTCACAAAAACCCCAGCAGTTCCGAGTGCCACAGACAACATCGAGAGCAGGACAACATCAGTTTATTGCACTACCTGTGCAGCCCAGCACCTCCTCATGCCAGAAACACCATTCCCAGCTCCTGGGGGCAGGAAAATTATTAATAATTTAAAACTGTGCTCTAGAACAGAGGTAAACACACTTTGGTGGAGGAGTGGAGGTAGATGCATTCCAGTGCTGGGGTACATCTGGTGCATGCTGAGGTTGTCACATCGAAGCAGAAGCCAGCAGGGCACTGTCACAGCATGTGGTGAGAGGGGACAGGCACAGGGGTGTGATCACTGCTGCAGATTTGGGGTCGGCTTTGCCAGTGCTTTGCAGGGAGCCCAGGAAGGCGCCAGCAATGTTTTGTATTCTGTCTGCAGGGCTGGGATTTGTACAGCTGAGCAAGTTTTAATGTGATGTTTTCTGAGGCAAGAGACGTGAAAGCCTAAAGGGCCGCTATTATAAAACTCCAGTCCAAGCAGTGCCACATTTTAAATAAGCAATAAAGATGCAAGAGCAAGTCAGTACCAAATAGCAATTCCTCTGTAAGATCACAGAGCCATGACCAGGCACAA
The DNA here is from genome assembly GCA_013397865.1 of Struthidea cinerea. Taxonomy (NCBI): domain Eukaryota; kingdom Metazoa; phylum Chordata; class Aves; order Passeriformes; family Corcoracidae; genus Struthidea; species Struthidea cinerea. The sequence continues at coordinate 2,214,202 of VZTI01001285.1, forward strand.
CCTGATTTTTTATGCATGTTAAAGTAATTGGAAATGTGCCTTGTGCTTTTTCTTCATCTTATTAAAGGACTTGCTGCTATGAGGACATATGGGGTCATTTCCAACATTTTTAGCACTCTGCACAATCTCTTGGCTGGGGTTCACATCGTTCCAGTAAACAGTTACCTGGTTGTTTACTGGAAAAGCTGGGATTCCAGACCCTCTTTGGAAGATGATTTAATCATCTTACACACCATTTTGCACTTGGATAAGCAGGTCAGCAGCCAAGGCTCAAGGCAACAACAGGGTCTGCTGTGGCCTTACCTCCTGCCTTGAGCAGCACTGGTATTCAGGAGCAAGGAACCCGAGGAGCACACACACGTGGCTGGGTCTCTGCAGCTCTAGCATGTTTCCTCATGCCTGATGTGCACATGCCATATTAGCAAACTGTGAGCATTTGACTCAGCCTGGCCTGCACTGAACATGAGTCGGAGGCCCAGCAAGTAAACAAACCCATAAGTCATCCTCCAGCTGGGCTGCCAAAGGCTCTTCAGTACCCAGGCAGAATTCAATGGGTGCCACTCTGCCAGACTGTGTCTGCAGCCCGCCACTAATGGGGAAAAATCATCGCTGTCAAGCTCTCCTTTGGTTCATCTCAGTACACACAGACAGCTGATCCTGCAGGCTAATTCCCAGCTGGCCCAGCCACAGGAGAAGGAAAAGGGAAGCTCACTTCAGACACAACAGCACAACTCTGCCTTGGTCAGCCTGTGGTGACTCACGAGGCAGAATTACCCCATCTCAGTGTGACATCTGTGGGTTACACCAGACAGAGACATGCCATGTGATGTCCAGCACATTTCAGGAAGCAGCTGGTGCCTCCACTTAGCCCCAGAAACTGACTTTTGGCACGGTCATGCTGAGCACTGTGTAGTCATGTGTGCATCTGTGAATGATAACTGTAATCAAACAGGTGGGAAGTTCTCAGCTGTAAAGTTCTTTGCCTGTGGAAGAAGAAGAGGAATCAGGCCTGTGTGAGAAATTACATCCAAAACCAGGAGAACAAAACAATATTTTTCCCCCATTTCTAAGCTGTCTCTGACCTATCACCCTTTTACAGCTGTCCCTACATGTCCACTGTGAAAGCTGAGTGAAGACTGCTGCCTTCCTGGGATCATGGAGTTATAGAATGGTTTGAGTTGGAAGGAACCTTAAAGACCATCTAGTTCCAACTCCCCTGCCATGGGCCGGGAACAGCTACCCCAGACATCACCCCTTGGCTGGGAGCTGCAAAAGTCAATACAGTTGGGCAAGTGCGAGTTTTTGGTGAATATTTTACCCATACCTGACATCCTGCAGAGCCTCTGTACATCACACGTGTTCTGTTTGCCTGCCCCATGAGTGGGGCACATATGGCACATCCCCCTGCTTGAGAAAGAACAGGGACAGGAGGAAAATGGCATACCAAGGGTAGAAAGGATGATGGCAAAGAAATGAGAAATATCAAAGAAACTACGAAAGATGGGAGCAATAAAAGAGAATCTCTGTAGAAAGCTACAACAGAGCTCAACAAGATGATGGCACATGTTCCTCTGGGTTCATTAACCACTAATAGGATTTATGAGAAGGATTTGTCACACTCTCAGGAGTATTTAGGAAAACTGAAAAATAATCTGGAAAAAATCTTACACCCTATGAACATCTATCCTTCCTAATGAACACTTAATGCTTGTTAAGAGTGATGGAAGTAAAAGGAGCCAAGTGGGAGGAGAGCAGGCTCCAGTTTGAGATGAAGCCCCGGAGGTGTGTGAGGACCTGGAGTCCTTGGCTCACACAGGTATTTAGGGCTGTGCAAGGTACCCTGAGCATCTCTCCTGGCCCCCAGCCACCATTTGGTGGCTACTGATGCCCCACAAGTCGAACCTGGAGCTTGTATCTCTGTCTCTGATGCCCATGAGCACCTCAATAATGCTTGAGAGTTTCAGCAAAAAAAAGCAACCAAGTTTCCATGGGCTTTTTGTATTGGTGCTGAAAATCATGGGCCAGGCTCAAGGCAAGAAAGGTCACATCCAGTTGCAGGGAATGCCACAACAAGAATGGACCCAAATCCTGTACTGTAGCAGGGACAGACTAAAACAGCTGCTGAGGATCCAGGAGTGCTCACCCTTACTTGGGCAGTGAAACACCAGGCAAGAACCTACCCAAAATCAGCTGAGCCACCAAAGCCAGCACTGGGGACACTGGAGTGGTTGCTGTTGCACCCTGGCTGCCCCACAGAGCAAAGCTCCTCAAGGTTTTCTTCATTTCTTCTGGGCTTTAGGAGTCCTAAATACAAACCAACCAAGTAATGCCTGATGCATTTTCAATGCCCCGAGCAAAACCACTCTGAAAATCCCCAGCTTTGAACACGAGGTGGCAGGCTGGCCCCGAGATGGGGAGCAGCCACAGCAGCTGAAATGGACAGAAATGGTCCTTTTTCACCAGAGAAAGGTGGTGACAAGGAAGCTCGGCTCGTTCTTGTCACCTCTCAGAGAGGGAGAAGGGGTACAAGGTTCCTGTGCGGCTTGGAGTGACTTAGGGGGAGGAGTATGAGGTGAATGATCACATAATGTGAAAAGGTGTGAAAAGATCTTGCCTAAAACCATCTCCAACTTGGAAGGAGGATGACTGAGGGAGGGGTGCCTCTGGTCTGGTCGTGGGGATGGTGGGATGCTGCCTGGAAATTAGGTACTGGCAGCACTCTCAGCTCACCACTTCAGTGGTCTGGCTCCCAGAGCTTGGGGTCAGACTGGAGACAGCACAGCTGAGAGCTGATCCCATTATTTGGACCTGTCTCACACATAGGGGTGTCCAATAGGACAAGAGGAAACAGCCTCAAGTTATACCAAGGGAGGTTTAGATTGGATATCAGGAAAAAAATTTCTGCAGGGAAAGGGTAGTCAGGCACTGGAACAGGCTGCCCAGGGAAGTGGTGGAATCAGCATCCCTGGTAATGTTCAAAATGAGGATGTGGTGCTTAGGGACATGGTTTAGTGGCAGTGCTGGATTAGTGGTTGGACTTTGTGATCTTTTTCAACTGTAGTGATTCTATGGATTTGTCTGGTGACCACTGGGCTGTTTCTAAGCCTGATTACCCTGACCCTGACTCTGACCCTGACTCTGATCCTGACCCTGACCCTGACCCTGCCATGCAAGCTGACTCTGCAGCTTGACCTTGGACCTACCTCATCACCTCAGTTTGCCTGAGGACTTGGACTCTTGACTGAACCATCTCCAAACCTGCACCAAACGTGCACCAAACCTGCACCAGCCATTTTGGCAGGGGAGAAATGAGGGCCAGGGTCCCCCCCACCAGCTTCTGGCACAGGACTGCAGAGCCCACATGGAACACAGAGCTCCCAGAGGAGCAGAAGCTTCCCATGGCTGATGGGGCTCCTTGTCCTGAAGTTTATTCACAGGGCAATTTAGATTATATTGCAAGGAGTGCAAGCACGGTGGGACTGTAGAAAGAGCAGTCTAATCCACCCAGCCTCACATCCACCGTAGCTGCTGGCACTAGGAGCCCAGACTGCTGCCTTTGACACTGGCGTTGGCACCTGAACACACTGCACTAATGGCTTGATGCTCCTCCTCCCTCTTGCCAGCTGAGAGCATCCCCAGATCATTAAGCTGATTTGCATACAGCTCTACGTGAGGTCGTTAAGAAGTGCCATGAGTGAAACATCATGAAAGCCTCACCGGAGGGAACAGTCCAAGGAAATCCCAGTGCTCGAGCTCCAGTTTGCCTCAACAGAGGGGAATTCAATTAAGGGCTGATATGTTTTTTGTGGCTCAGAGAAAAGCCAGCTGACTGGGTGTTGGACACATTTTTGGCTCTGCATCAGCCATAAATACCAAGAATTGCTTTAAGCAAGATGGAACAAATACACTGGGCCAAGCCCATCCCTGGCTGCCAGCTGTGGAGTCAGGGCGGGCAGCTGAGGCAGAACTGCCCCTGGCTGATGGAGGACTGATGTGTGACTGCTCGAAGGGGTTGCCTTTCCCACACACCCCTCTGTGGGAGGAGACTCCGCAGATTTTGGCTGTGCTGCATCTATCCTTTCCTCCACTGCAGCTCATGCCCTCCAGCCCCTGCACGCTGTGTGAGTCCTCACAGACCTGCGCAGCTCATCACACTAGAAACCCACCTTCCCACTTCCAGAGCTTTTGTACTCACAGTTGCCTCTCTGAGGACACTGAGATAAGGACAGTCACCAGTTTAAGATCAAGCTTTGCAGAAGTGATTAGGTATCCTGTGTAACTCATTATCTTCCTGTTAACATTTTCCTTTTCTTTCTTTGAAAACCCACTGTTTGTTAAATGAACTGATTCATCCTTTGCCAGCGCACCAGTGCCCAGTTTGGTTTCCTTCTCCCAGGTTTCTGGCTGGAGTGACTCAAGATGGGTGGTTTCTTAGTGATCCACCCCATCTGAGCCCACCTCTGGTGGGTACCTACTAAATCCTATTAACCGCTGGCTGCCCTAAAGCCTGGGGAACTCACCCTCCCTGGGAGTGCACAAGGAATTTTAGCTCTTGCTTGCCAAGAGCTGCTCTGCTCATAAAATTAGTGAGAACTTTGCTCCCTGAAAACAAGAGCCCCTGCACAGCTGTGCTGCTGCATAAACACAGATCAGCTCACGTGACTCCCACGGGCACCTTGTCTGTCCCCAGGGTCCCTCTGTGCCCAAAGGTGCTCGTGGACTTGCAACACCTGGAAAACTCCAGTTCCTGCTCACACTGGGAACAGAAGAGCTGCATGCAGCTTCCCAGGAGCAGGATGAGACCTGGAGGCACAGCCAGAGCTGCTGCTTGCTCGCTGCAGATAGCACTGGGCATGTGGAGCCACCCTGGGAAGCAGGGAGCAAGCATCACTCAGAGACTGGCATGAATGAGATGTTCATTAACTCCCCCACTACTTCCCATGTGCATGGGGAATTAGAGGGTCCTTCTTGAAGGAAAATTCATTTGCAGTACAAAGCAGTCCCCTGGGTTGACATCATGGAGTGCTTTCTCATTTGCTCAGGGAGCAAAATGGAATTGCACAGCTCCCAAAGGGAGGAATGAACTGATTTAAAAGAATTTGTCCTTCACATCTAAAGAAAGTCATTGGAGCTGTGCCTGAGGTCCCATGAGAAGTATCTATGCAAACATCTTGCTTCTCTGAATAAAACAAGGACTTCTTGGTAGGACTGGGCAAAATTCCTCTCTAAATATAGTATTTAAATGGAGAATAAAAATTTTCTGCTGAAACCACTCAAACAGGAAAATTCATGTAGGTGAGTTCACTTGACTGTATTTCCTCTCCTCTATGTGACACATGGGGGTTGAATGGAGCAGATCAGCTCTTCTCCTCACACCTTAAACACATCCCTTTCTTGTCCCTGACCTGGGGCATCTTGACCAGTTCCTCCATCTGCCACTTTGCTTCATCCTGCCATACTGGCTACAAACCAGCTCAGGAAACATCCACGAGGTTGCCTGCCAACTCTGTGGGCTGAATCCACTGCTTCAGCAGGGCATCCTCTGGGTGCCAGGGAAGGGGAAGCCAAAGGGAGCAAGAGCAGCCAGGCTCACTTACAGCAGTGATGACCTGCTAGGGCAGCTTGACTGGAGCATGCCATGCAGTCCTGCTGGGGCTTATGCCAGCCAAAAGTCCATCTTAAAACTGGGACAGGGGTCCAGGAAGGACTAAGCGATGATTGTGCTGTTTGGAAGAGCTGTGTCTACCAAGGACTTTGAATACTGTTGGTAACTTAGTGCTTCCAGTGTCTTAGTTCTCCCAATTAGAAAGGATGGCTGGAGTTGCCTGGCAAATTTTGAGCCTGGTACAAAACTCTCAGGACTTCTGCAGTAGTTCTAACACAAAAGTAGTCAGACAGGCTCTTGCTAGACAACTACAGCTAAACCTATCATTTTCAATGCTTGGCAAAGACTGCACTTTAGTATAAAGTAAATATTCCATTCTTGGAAATGTTTCCCTTTAAAACAAGCAGGCTGGATGAAAGGCTTCCCTGACACTCCCTACCACAAAAAAAAAACCTGCAAGATTTATTTTCTTGCTCAGCCAGCAATGCTGCTGGACACCCATACCTCAGGTTTTCCTTCCTGCTTCTATCCTGTCTGCTTATCAGAGAGAATCACCTGTTTACTCAAGACAAGACAAACACAGTTTGCTCATCTGAAGCCTCTCAGAGACATCCTATGAGCATCCCTTATGACTGTGACTGGTGACTGTCCCACCTGATGTTGATTTTTGGGCACGAGAATGGACATCGTGGCCATGTGTGCACAGACTGGTGCTGCCCAGATGGGTAAGCATTGATTGATAGTGCTGTGTGGTCCTTGGCACGATCAAAGCCCACCAGCAGCAAGGGGCTCTGGTCTGAGCCTGCAGTGTGCTGAGCCAGCTGGTGTGCAGGGGATCTGGGGAAAGGAGGGAGAGCAGGGGATGTGCCACATCCACCCCACAATGTCCCCGTAATCCACATCCCCTTCACCTGCTGCCACTGGCACAGCCTCAGCCCCGTGAGACCCTTCCCAGGGGTGCCAGGGGACAGAACGTATCCTCTGCATTCCTCACTGGGGTTAGGACGGGGCAGCGCTTTCAAGTGCAGACCAGTCCCAATAAATTTATCTCACCAGCTTCCCTTTCGTAACAGGAAGGATAGGGGGCAAACAACAAATGCAGGAAATGTGCAACTGACCCAGGCAAAGGTAGAAGGTTTGCTCTGGATCTGCCCTGTGTGCAGATGGGAACAAGGAGAAAAGCCAGTGCTGGGAGCTTGTGAGTCTTCTTCATGGACATTTTTTAGCTAAGAAATGTTACTTTATCACAAATGAAGCATTGTGAAATGTGCCTGACTCCACAAAACGATGGATGGAACACTGACAGCATTACACGTGCTAGAAACCAGCTGGAAAAGATGAGAGAAATCATCCACACCCTTGGATAGGCTCTGTTTCAATCCCAGTATAATTTATCAGATAATTAAAGGGGTTTTTTATTTCAAAATATTTTTCTTATATTTCCTTCTCTTAGAGACCCTATTAGAGATTCTCATTTAAGGTCCCAGAGCAGGATATATGTTTTACAGTGTGTGATGAGTTTCAGCTGAAGGAAAAATCCAGTTTTCAACCACCTCTAATCTCAACTATCTTCAGTGTCCATTCCCCAGTCCTTTGGACAGATTGGACGCTCCAAAAATTGGGCTGAGAGAGAGCCTGTGATGTATCAGCCCTTCTGTAAGGATCAGCATGTTCAGTGATGTGGGATTGAGGAGGAAGAGTCCCAGAGGAGGAGCTGTACCTGCCAGTCCACAGGTCTAATGGTCCTCTCCATCCACCCTTGTCAATGAAGGATTTATACTGGTGCCAATGAAGTTATGTTGGTGCAAAAGTGGAGTGAGAGAAAATTCAAGCTAAATATTTCTGTCCTTTCCGTTCAGCTGGGACCAGTAAGAAGGTCAAACCTGTGCTCAGTGTCAGCTGAGTTTGCTGAATGCCTACTAAGATTGGGGTTTATTTTCATATACACAATCCACTGTTGATATTTTTAATCCATTTCTGTGCTAACCATTCAGAAAAAAACCACCTTTGCACTGCACTAAGAAAAGGGCCAGGTGTGTTGGTTAGTAAACACACAGACCTTTTTAATCCATAAATGGCATTTTCAGGAGGCATTAACCTGATTGTTTGGTATTGCCCTGTCCTGTGTTCCTCTTTCTCTCTTGGAGGGGTTTTTGGGGTGTGCAGTGAGAGTTTTCTGTCCAGACCCGTTCTGTACTGAGCCACAATGCCACAGGCTTTCCAGTCATTCCTAGAAGTGAGATCTGAAAGGCTGTTGGGGAAAAACAAGTCTGGAAGATGCAGCCCAAGATATTTGGCTTAGCCAGGATCAGTCTGTAATCCACATAAATGCCTCCCTGCACGGATGACATCTGGATCTGGTGGAGCTCTGCAGGAAGGGACTCTCAAAAACCTACAAAGCTGAACATGGATTTATCCAAAAAAGTACTGAGCAGGCAGAGGCGTCTATCGGCTTGGACAATGGCTGATGAGGACTTTCAGAGTAGTCAAGAGGGGTATTATCAATAAGGGACACAGAACTTGGCAACTGAAGTGACAATAAAGTACTGACATCCCTACAGGCACTTATTTTTGGCCAGGGAATTGTTTCTTTTGAAAAGCACAAGCACATTCCAGCCAAAGCTGTTGTTGGACAGAGCACCTCACCCCCATACCTGTTTTACCTCAGAAATACCAATACAGTGCAGTTCCAGAAGATTCCAGGGATGTGAATGAGTCTGTACTACCATCCTTATCTGGCCCAAACCCTTTCAGGTTCTGTTTCAACAACCCCTACACCAGCTCTGCAGGGGTGGCAGAGATGCCAGGCTTAGCCTAAGGGATCAGACTGGTGTGACTCCATACCACAGAAGGTGGTTTTGGTATTAGCAAATAGAGAAAGGCAAATCAAAACCCAAACTTTGGTCTCAGATCCGGGGAACTGAGTTGCAAATCAGGGTTGTGCCTGGCATTTGACCCCTTTGGCATTTACTCCTTTGTTCTCTAACACTGAGATGAGTGTTTTCCTTGCTAAGAAATTTTTTTGGGGGGCTGTTCTGATCTGTCTTTTGTCTATTGGTCACTCTGCTTGCTTTCTTTCTTTTTCATCTCAGAAAGCATGGCAAACTGAAGCTGCTAGTGCAATCGAGGCCCCCACCAGGGAAAAAGCTTCTAAGTGGGGCTGCTGGGAGAAGGATCCTGTATCTATCAAGGCATAAGTGATTTGGTACTCAAATACCTGTTCTGCAGCACTTTGCTCTTCCTTCAGCTGGATCTGAGCCCCAAGGCAACCAGTCCCTCTCGTGTGTAATGGCAAGACAGGACATAGAACTGAGGGCAAAGTGTTATGGTAGAAGCAGATGCTCAGAAATGAGGTGCTGCCTCTTGAGATGTTTGGTTTGGGTAACTTTAAGTTTTGCCATGTAACTGCATCTCTATGCACTGAAATACCTCCAGTAGACATTCCCTGTAGATTCAGATGTCTAAGGACAACTGTCATGGCTCTGAGAACAGTAATTTTGCAAGCTCTTTATTACTCTGACGCTTCCCTCTGCCCAAGGTCAGCTCTGCAAGGGTGCAGCTGTGTAACAACAGGGATCACACTGCTGGGAAGACAGCCAAGGTGTGAGAACGAGCTGGGAGACACCTCACTGGGAACCCTGGCTTGGCTCGGAGCCACATTTATGTTCTCCCTCGGTCCTTGGCCAAGCCACATTGTGTGTGTACATCTGCCCAGCCTTATACCCTGCTAATCCCAACATGGACTTGCTGACGTGACCTCCTGGCTTCACCTTAGACCTGCAGCTTTGCTGTGGGCTCATTTGGGGGTGGGACTGAGGCCTAACCCAGTCAGCAGAGCTGCTCTGCTTTCCTTTGTCCAGGTGCCACAGGGCTGTGCCCATCCGTGAGGACACAGCTCCTGCCATGTAGAGCAGCCAGCTTCTTTAGCTCCCTGGCACTGGGCCTCTCCTTCCCCTGTGGGTTAAGCATCCACACAGGCTGCTGTAATCCAAGTTCTAGGTCTCTCAGAAAATGCCTTTTTGTTTGTTTTCCTGGGAATTTCTCACTGGAGTTTTCCTGGGAAACATGCTGTTGCAAGTCAGTAAGGAGCGGTGCCGGAGATTCCATCCCGATGGAAAGCACTTGAACGTTCAGGGTAACATGTTGTCTAGCATTTGATATCTGTTGGTGGTTCTGATCTGCAGTAGAATTCAGTTCCTTTTGGCCCATCCATCTTGAGTAAAAATCAGCTAATGGACTGATGAACTTCATGGATCAGGCACAAAGCAAAGCCTCTTGGTGAAGTTTATCCAACACAAACATGCCAGTGCAAAAATTCTACCAGGTGGTCCCCTCTTGGGAGGAGTAGGAGTGGCTTTTGTCAGCATTCACTTGATAAGCAACTAAATTGTACCAGATTCCTTCCACTCTACCAAGAAAATAAACTTTACCCTTCCTTATTGCTCTTACAGGGCAGAGTTTCCTCATTTCATAGGGTTATAAGCAAACAAAGAAATCTCTGTTAGAAGATGGGAATTCAGGTGAACTGCCTCTTCACCTCCAGTAACACTGATAAAAATCTGCCTCAGTGCTCCTCCAGTGGAACCAGGGTCCCTTTACCTGCTGCTCTGGCTCCAGGCTCACTGCTGTGACCCACGTTCTGGTTACAGGCCTGGGCGTCTCTCTCCAGAGTCCTTAGGGGGCAGGAGCATTTGGGACTCTTTAGCAACCTCCCACCTGCTTAGCATAGAACTGTAAAAAGAAAAAGTTGTTTTATGAACCAAAGAAGGAAGGAATTTTTCCCCAGCTTCCTATCCAACATCTTCTACTGCAAGATCTTGGAGTCCCACCACATTCCCTGTAATATTCACCATAGCAACAGTCAAGCCCCCTCACCTTCCCTAGACTCTGCTCTAGTCCTCCTGTGTCCTCTCTAAGGCTCTTTTCCCACTTCTTTCCTGCATTTCCAACAGACCTATCCCTTACCTCCCAATGGTGCCTCCAATTCATTTCTGTACTTTCCATCCCTAACACCATCACTCAGCTCACATGACTCCTGGCTGGCTCTGTCTGGCTGCTGGCCTGACAACTGTCTTCACCATGTAGTCGGCAACCACGTCACTGTGTTTGACTATCTGGACAGCTTTTCCAGCTGCTAAGCAGCCAAATGAAACATGTTTGTCCTTTAGGTGTTTGTTCTTTAGCCCAGTCCCTGAGAGGAAACTTGTAGGTATTTATTAACTTGGAGATTACAAGAAATGGCAAAATGTCTGTGTGGTGGTGCATCCCCCACTCCCCCTCGGGGTTCACTGTGGTCTCAGAAATGCTCATTAGGCGCTGAGCTCCTCATGAGCTTATCGGAAACACTATCTGCTCCCAGAAACTTGTGCTGGCTAAGGAGCCCTGGTTTTCAACAGCCTTGCGAACTTATTTTTCTTACCTGAATAACCACCCAGGTGGAACATTTTTGTTTTGAACTTTCAAACAAAGTTACTGACATAAATTGCGGCCAGGATAGGAAATTACTGTGACCAAAGCCAACTCTGTTGTGACTCTCTAAGCAGTGGTCCAAAGTGAGACCCTCTGGGCCCTCCTGGACCGCAGCAGGCTGAGGCCAGCACCTTCCTCTCTGAGCCACACAACTCCCAGGCTGGATATACTCGGGGGACCACAGCTGAATGACAGTGAGGGATCCTGGGCTGAGATCCCCACTCCTTGAGACTCAACCCTTCACCAGCTGAGAAGGTGCAAAGGCATCCGGCATCAGTACTTTCCTGAATTCAGGAAATTTTCACAGGTATGTACCTTGTATACCCTCCTTTAGGTCTGCGTGTGTGTGAGTGTGAATATGCAAACGCACTCTGCATGTTGCTCTCTTAGATGCTTATGCACTTTAGATTTGTAAGTACATTAGGCCTATAAGTGAGTTACTGTTGTGTCTCCAGTAAATTCCATATGAATCATTTGTTAAATTATTTAGATTAATCTATAGTCTAGGTGCTGTTCAATTTCAGTGCTGATAAACCTTAAGGCCTAAACTGTTGGTCAAGTCTGGGGTGTAGTTTAGCAAGGGGATCTACTCTGAACTTTGTGACTCAATGGGAAAGTCTTCCTTAGTCCTTTTTATCCTTACCCTTTCCTATCCTCACCCTTTCCCCCACAAAGACTCCCCAACAGCCTCCATGTAGATAATTTTTGGATGAATTTCAGGTTTAGATTGATTGATTTTCAATTCTAGTTTGCTTTTTCTTTGTGTACTTTAACCATCCACTGAGTAGGACAGTGGACCTTGCCAACAAACTTTGTCAACTTTCACTTTTTTATTAAATCTGCTTTTGCCAATACTTTTAGCGGTGATTCTTTAAGAGACCTTAAAACACTCATTCACCACACTCTGCCCTTCAGAGAAACTGTGAGATCAGCCTAAAAAGTGAGAGAAGAAGAAATGTCACAATACACAAAGCTAGAAATGCGTTTCCTTCTTCCAATACACAGGGGGCTGTCTCTTACAAGTGCCACGGGTATGTGGCCAGAGGACTTTTGTGGCAGTTTTCTATTTTACAACAGCAGAAAGAGAACTTCTTGCCCCAGAGCAAGGAAGGACAGCAAAGAAGAATTTGATTTAATAAAAAAAATAGGTCTGGGTGCTGGACCTAGGGGTCAGAAGGAAAGTGTGATGTTCTCATTTATGTCTGCAGATGAGAAAAAATTATCAGATTCACACAAAAAACGTGCCTTTCATATGGAACTTTACCAAATACAAAGATTTCTGTATAGCCAGAAGTTTGTGCTTTGCCTAGACATTTTCTTTGCAAAAGAGTAATTGCCTTCATGAATCAAAGGACTATATATGTGTGTATATACCTGTATGTGTGTATATATGAGTGCATATATATATATGTATTTATTTATACAATACGGGCTCTTTGCAAGCTGGAATTCATAAATCCTTTTGGAATTTGCCTTTCTTTGGGTTTCATTACTTCTAGTCATCCATGTGGTGCCTCCAAAGCTCCCATGGAGGGATCTGACCTCCATGGACATTTGGTGTGGTAGGCATTTGGGGCAGACGGGTGACTGGAAAGCAGCTATGTGACCAGCATGCTCTTTGCCAGTAATCAGCATGATCCACAAACATGTTCTGACTGGGTCAAAAGGTCTCTTTTCACTGGAAAGGATATGCAAATCTATGAACTAAATATATATGCAATGCCCTGACATGTACTTCAGTCAGTGTGTTACAAATGGGAATCAGAAGTGGTTGCACAGCCCGTATTCTTTCACCCTGGAGTCTCTCACAGATAGCCAATCCCTTCTTCTTCTTCACCTTCATAAGCATGGAAAACACTGTGGAGGACCTGCCCAAGGTATTGTACCTTAATCTCATAGACAACACTTGCTGTCAGAGCAAGGATTTTAAAGGCACGCCTTCCTAGACAAGTTTATTTTCCCAAACTTACCTATGCAAGGCTTCCTCTCTCCTGTAAATAAATCAAGCACTAAGTAAATATGAGTACTGAGTGAAAGCACATGAGATCATAAGGAAGGGCAGTATACACTTAGTCCATTTCCCCACTTTTGTGCCTGTGACGGAGACAAGATGAAAAGAAGAGCTCCTGGAACTCTCTCTGTACACCCTCCCACCCTTCACCCCAGGAGAACACCATTTCTTTGGATCATAGTTGAACACATCAACTTCCCCACCATGTTAGACTATGTGCCACATCGATCAGACTTCAAAAGAAAGGTCTTGGCCCTGAAAGCAATCCCAGCTGAGTTCTTCATGTGTGTGAGGTGCTCCCATGCCACAGTCTGTGCACTACTGGAACTTTAACACTTCAAGAGCTTGCCTGCCTGCCCTGCCTGAGTCCTGCAGGTTCTGCTTGACTCCAGCACTAGGAAATATCCTCTTCCCTCCATCTCCATGTGTTCTGTCCATCTCACTCCTGGCACCTCCTGGGTGATGACAACATTCTTCCACCTCCTTCTACTGGTGTCTGCTCTTGCACACATCATGTCTAGCCTGACCATTTTCCCTTTGACATGTCAGGTCCAGGACCACTCCTGGTGAACCCATCCTGTCCCACCTGTATATCTTCAGCTACTACTTGTCCCATTCTTTTGGAGCTCTGGGTCTGTACACCCTCAACACAAAGGTCCCTCCTGACTGCTGGGTTTCTCTGTGTTGTTACCATTAATTCCGTTAATTACTTTAATGAGCAGATAATTACAATAATAAGTGGGAATTCCACAGCACACTGCATTGTATGGTGTCTTCAAGCCCCATGTTATGTAGGATACAGCTTTGCAGAGCTCTCCACACCCAAGCCTCTTGGGTGATGATCACTTCTTCTTGGTAGGGCACCACGAAAAAGCATTTCCTTCATTGTCCATTGTCAGATGAAACGATGGGAAAATAGGCTATTGCCTGCACCCATCCATTTTAAACAGGGCCCAGCTAACCCAGAGGAAGCTGCTTGAAGTTTCTGAAAGGGATTGGGTGGGTTGTGCTTTGTGGGAAGGGACGCAGAAATCCCTGGAGGAATTACCGCATGTATTCTGCTAGGGAAATCCAACAATCGCATGAGCACAAAGGCTACCAGTAACAGGCGTTTTCCACTTCCTTGATTGGCTTTCACAGAAGCTCAACGAGTTCTCCATCGTTCTCCAGAAGCCCCTGCTTTGGCCTGGGCCTCTGCACTGGGATTTCCTATCAGCTACGAAGTCCCTTGGTTGCCTATTGTCAATAACTGCTTTTAGCAGACAAAGCTTTACATAACCTCAGACAAAACATGTTGTGAAAGCCACAGTCTACTGAGGCAGCCAGAGCTCTAATTTAATAATAAAAGAGCTCCAGCAAGTCTAAAGTCTGAAAGAGTAGGTCCTTCATTAAGGATGTCAGGTAACTGTATCTCCATCTAAGCCAAAAAATGAAGAAAGATGAAGGAAAGCAGCCAGCTGTGATACAAATATGTCAACGATTAGTGAATCACATGGAGATTTACATGTATGATTGATTGCTGGGATTATGAAAAATATGGACCTTTGCTTTTAAATTAAAATTCTCAGCTTCAGATTCCCACATATGCTTTGTCTGTGCCTTTTTCCCCTAGAAGATTAAATATCCATTTAGCTTTTTGAGCATTCTCGACTAGATGGTTACATTACACATTATTGTAGTGATCCTCCTGCTATGATGAAATTCATACAAGCGTGGTAACTAGCCTAAAAAAAAATCCTAATTATAACTTCAACCTAGAAGAAACCCATAAAGCTGAGCGATGGCAGTGTACAACTGAAGTACTCTGAATACCCAAATTGGTTGTTCTGTCATTGCAATGAATTCCTGGCACTTCAGGAAAAAAGTCATCTTCAGAGACCTTGTTCATGAACATAAATAGTTTCAGTTGACCACTGGCTGCAGGGAGAGAGTCCAGGGCCTGTCACTCCTTTTGGTGTGAGACCATGCAGCCTTCAGCACTAGAGTCAGTTCTAAATATATTTCTCAAGTCAGAGGTATAATGAGACATTTCATTACTTCCTTCCTTCTCAGCACATTACAGCAAAGTGAGTCAGGATTTGCTCTCCCCGGTATGAGCAAAGGTTAATTCTTTGCCATCTGCCACGATCACCAGGACAACTGAAATATCCCTTTAGTGTCCACGTGCACATTAGAGCGTTGCAAGCCATGACATTCCTTGATGGCAGGACAGGCTGGTGATAAAGAAAATACCTGCTATATCTTCCTTCTAGTGACCTACGCCATTAATGATTTATATTGGATATAGGTAGTGAGATGCCCCAGATACAGAGGTTGCTGCTAAATAGAAGGCAATATGGATCACACTCATTAATCAAAAGCACATAAAGACATATTATTGCCCAGACTCCCCCTCCGTCTCTTTCTCTCCTCTGTTGCTAGTAAAAAGTATAGGTCAGTGAGCATGTGGGTGAGGTATATTCAGCATTGAAATTTCCAAATGTTCCTTCTTGCTTTTGCAGTATGAACTGGATCACATAGAGTAACTTAAAAGTGATCCTGAGTGGGGATATCAGGTTGCTAAAATAAACACTTGCTGTGTTCAGAAAGAAGAATGCTATTATCTGTAGAATCTGAAGTCCTGGATACAATTTTCCTTAAGACATCCTCAGAAATATGGTCCAGACACACCCCAGTCAGACCCTGAAACACAGAGGGACAAGCTGTTCTCAGCTACTTGTACAGTCACGAGGTAGAAGCTGATACCTCTTATCAGAGATAGCACCTGGACCAGAGGTGCCATGGGCTGTCTGGTGGGTTGATGTTGGGCCATGGGGCTGCAGTTAACTTGCAAGAACATCAGAGATGGTGCAAAGCCAGGAGAGACAACAGCAAGGAACACATTGTCCAGGGAAGTGGTGGAGGGAATTAAAAGACATGGATGTGGTGCTTAGGGACATGGTTTAGCAGTGGGCTTGGCAATACGGCATTAATGGTTGGACTCCAGGATCGTAGACGTCTTTTCCAACCAAAACCCTTCTATGATTCTGTGATTCCAGGGAAGATATTACAGTGTCTTTCATTTATCAGCATAACCAGGACTGAGCTTCGGGGCACCATCCCCACCTTCCAGGGGTGCAGTCATTTGGCTAATGCTTGAAAAACCCACTCTGGGAGCCCAAACTGGAGGCAAAAGGACCTGCAGAGCACAGTTTATGGGCTATTCCAGGAACGGGTTGTTCTTCTGGATGCATGAGCCTCCCCAGATTTCTTCTGCACCTTGACAAGGAGGCCTTGTGGCACAGCTGTATTGCTGGGGTGTTGCTGAACACAAGCTCCATGTGGAATGGCTCTTCTATATTAATTTGCAGAGTGTCTCAGCACCTCTTGGCATGAAAAGCACCATAGCTGAAAGTCTGAAGAGCACCTGTAGGCTCCAGATCATTCAGTATAGTGACAGCTGAGACTCTCAGAACAGTTTACCCTGGGTAAAAAAAAAACAAACCATTTTACTTCCACACCCCCGATGACCAAAAAAGTGTTCTGCTCATCTTGAAATCACAATGCCCAGCAGCTCTGTTAGCACCCCCACCCAAGTGTCCCTTACATCCACTTTCCCCCCAACGGCAGGAAATCACTTAGAAAATATTTCCAGGTTCCTTCCTGGCCAGAGGTCACCTCCGTGTTTCGGAGCAGCAGGAATCACCGTGTTCTCTGACACAACAAACGGAGGAGGAAGATCTGTCCTGCCCTTCCAGCTTTCAAGCTTGTGCTTTTTAGCTGCAACTCCACCCTGCGCTGGTGGAGAAAGGATCGGTTCCCACTGATAGCAGGAAAGGGAGGTCACGGGGTTTGCTTGATTAAATCACCAATAGCCAAAAGGTTCTTTTGCTCACTGAGAATTGCTCACGGGCTGTTTAATTTGTTCCGAAAAGAAAAGCAAAACAGAAAAACAAACCCCGAGCCCAACACGCAACAGCACACACGGAAAAGCAGGTGTGTCTCGAGATCCTGGAAAAACAAAGGGCAGAGGCTGAGGCAGGAGGTGACACTTGGATGGGAAGTTTCCACCCCAGTGCAAGAGGACAAGTTTGGAAAAGACTCGGACAGGACCAGCATTTGTTGTCCTACAGGTATGGATGCTGTGTGTGAAATGTGGCATTGGTTTAACGCTTTGGGGCGGGTAAGGGTGCCTTGAAGGAATTTTTGGGGCCAGATGCTGACAGTGTGGTGCAAGCTTTGCCTCTCCAGTAAACCTGCTGCGGGTTTCTGTCAGGGGAACTGCAATCGGCACGTGTTTTATTCTGTGGTGATTAGTTGGCAGTTTTCTGTAGGATGCTTTTGGCTGTTCAGGGTATCAATTAAGCCATTCAAGCTCCTGACAAAGTGCTACTGCCTGTTCGCTTGGCTAGTGAGTGCTAATAGAGGTTATGATGGCTTTAGTTTAAGCTCGGGGCTGCAGAGATAAAGAGGGACGTGCACAGAAATGCTGTGCTAATCCTCATTGCATTTATTACCTCCTTATTTAGTCGTGCTGCAGAGTTCCGGAGGAAAAAAGTCAACTGCAATAGCATTTAGAATTTTTTTCCCCTTTGTTTTGTTTGTGCTTTGTTTGTTCCAGTTTGTACTTAGAGGGGCTGGAATTTGCAACGCAGATGCAGGCACTGTATTTTTGTCAGCTGTATAGAACGGAGGGTTTTTTTAAGGGCAATCTCCCTTCAGTTTCATATTAGGTGAAACTTTCTGATAGGGGAGAGGGACTTGGGGCACCCACTGCCACAGGCTGAGAAACTTCTGTATGCTGTCTTTGAGCATCACATTTATCTTGTTTCCATTCTTTTCTATCTGTGTTTTCAGCTGCTTAAATGAAAGCCAGTTTTATGGTGTTGTTTTGGAGTGCTGCTGCCAGTGCTCAGTGTCAGGGGGATGCAGGGAGGCTTTCTGATGCTTTCACCTCCGTTGATGTCTATATCCCCAAAAGTTCTGCTCCATTTCCAAACATCTCTGGTGCAGCACTATCCACTTTGCTTTAATGATCATGGTTCAGAAAAAAAGCAGAGCTGCGGTGTGACCTGTACAACCTTGTTTCTCTCTCTGCATCATGGGAAAGCAATGCTCACCTAGGTGCACAAGGAGCTTTTGGATTTGGGGGAGAAAGCTGTTATTGTTTGAATGCTGTAACTCACACTTTCAGGGACAGTTTTAGGAAGCAATGAGCTTGTGACAAGCAAGGGAATAGCAAACGAAAGGATGTTGTGAATTTGAAAGCCTGAGGCTCCATTTCTTCTGCTTCTATCACTTGCTGTTGCATGAAGAAAATGGTATTTCACAACCCGTAGATTTTCCTCTCACCCAGAAAATTCCTCATCTATTTCTGTCACTTAACCTGTCCAATGATGTCTGGCAACATTGCAGAATGAAGTGACATTTAAAGAAATTTAGGGGCAAATCTTTAGCACCTGGGGAGCAGTGACACTTGACTGAACTCAGTGATGGGTCAGGCAGCTCAGCAGGAACCTGCTGTGACTATTTGGCATCTCTCACTATTTAACTTCCCTAGATTCGTCTGAGTTTGCCTCCGGTGATCCAGATTTAAAAAACAAACAAAGAGAACATGCGTAGGCACTGGGAAGATATCTTTGTCCTGATCTTCTTGGTTATTTTTATTTTCCTAACACCTCTAAGGCAGGCTTAATAAAGCAGTTCTCCAACATCTGAATTGGAGACGTGGGAAATTCCTCAAACTAGGCAGAGCTTCCTCTCATTGTTATAACACAAAAGACCAGTGCAGCCTTTACTAGAGTTCCTTTTTTTAACCCATTCATCTTGACCAAGAAACCTACCTGCTGCTGCCACCGCTCTGGGCTGTGATTCACAGTTTGCCAGAAGACAGCAGACAAGCGTGGAAGTGAATTGCATCATCCATGAGGACATCATTATTTTGGGGTTGTATTGCACTTGAAACTGAAATGGTTTGCTGCTGGAATTAATCTCAGCCTTGTGCAAGAATCATAGCTTTTTAAGACCAAATGGGATGAATCTACAGTAAAGCCCAACTCCTTGCAGAAAACCATTTCCAGTTTTCCTTGAAACAGTTTCTTAGGACCATGATCTCCAAAAGGGGTTCAATTGCCATTCCTGAGCAGATCCATCACAATTGCATGATTATAGTTTATTTCTCAAATGATCCTGCATGTGGCTCAGCCTGCTTGGGGGCAGTTACTGCCCATGGGTTAGTCTGATCCAGACTGGTAAGGGAGCAGCAGCTCTTCCCCCTTATCTGTGCTGGGCAGCATCCTGACAGGACTGAGCCAGCACTGGGTGAGGGCAGGAACTGTGGGGCTGTGATAGTGGCCCTGAACAGGTTGTATTCGGAATGACAGTGAGTTGGAATGCACAAGATGGGTGTGCAGGAAAAGGCAAAATGGGAAAGAAATAGCAAAAGAAGAATTACAATGGCTTGTTTCTCTCTGATGGATGAATGATTGATTCCATGTTTGTATGGTTAGCGGTTTTTTTCAGAGGAGTTCAGCTCCTGCACAGCAGATAATTCACTGTAGCAGGTTGTCTAGTAATTACACTGCTATATTTGCATGTTATAATGCTGCACCAGTGGACTTTGCTAAGGAGTTTTTGACTACATTTGCAGCCTGTTCTGAGGGCTTATCTGCTGTTGATGGTGGTCTGGAAGAGGTTTCACTCTGACAGCCATCCCATGATATGACATGGATGTTGTAGCCTTAATCCACCACCTCTGCACACAGTTTATCTCTTTTCTACAAACTTCAGTTTATTCTTGTGGAAGCCTGCAATGAATTCTGCCCCAAAGAGCTCCCCTCTCCATCACAACTCCCATCTGAGCAATCCAAACAAGATGGATGTTCTGGGTCTGGCTGGGATCGAATTAACTTTCTTCATGCAGTGCTGTGTTTTGTATTTGTGGCTGAAACAGTGTTGATACCATACCAATGCTTTGGCTATTGCTGAGCAGGACTTGCAAAGCATCAAGGCTTTCTCTTTTTTTCCACTGACCCTGTAGTGAGTGGGATGAGGGTTGAGAGTGATTACAACAGGGAAACCTGATTTGAATTCACAAAAAGGACGTTTCAAACCATATAACATCATGTTCAGCAACAAAAAAATAGTGGTGGAAGTCAGGGCTGTCTTCCAAACCAGCCATTGCTTGGACATTTTCTGGGTGTACATCTGCTTGCGGGAGGTAGTGAAGGATTACTTTCACATCACTTTTTTTTTCTTTCCACTTTCTTTCCCTTATTAACCTTTATTTATCTCAGCCCACTAGTTATTGCACTTTTTCTCTTCCTATTCTCTCCTCCACCCCTCTGACAGATGGGCAGTAAGTGAGTGGCTGTGTGTGTGCTTAGCTTCAGACCAGGGTCAGCCCACGACAACAGGATTTCTAGTTCACCCTTCGGACACCTTCCAGTGGACAACTTTTGAATGAACAGTTTTTTCCCAGCCCAGGAAAAAAAACCTTTAAACTCCCTTGTGTCATCTCCATCGGCTGATTTACACAAAGTAATACTTGTTTCAGGAAGACCTCAAAGGTCACCTAATATCGACCACTCCTGGCACTGAATTCCTTCGTTCTGGATGAAAAGGGAGCCACATCTCATTTGCCTTCTAGGTATTTCCACAAGTCCTACTTTATCAGATCATTAGTGCAATCACTGATGGGTTTTTCCTGCTCCAGGGTCTCTCTAAGCACCCTGTGAAGCAGAGACAGCAAATATCATCCCTGTTTGGCAGCACAGAACTGAAGCACAGAGATAGCCAGGGTCTGCTTACAAGGTTGGCTGCTGCCAACCCAGGGTCTGCTTAAACTCACCTCAACAGGAGGGAACATGCTGTGGCAGCCACGTTTGAGGGTGCTTGTGAGCAGCAGAGCTGTATGCATTCCCTATTTAAATCTTAATATGAAATACCAATTTCCAAATGCCTTCCCTCAGAACATAATAGAGCTGTGATCGAGTATGTAATTTACTGTCCTCGGAAATTCCTCAAAATGACAGAGCTTCCCCCAATTGTTCATGCACAGAGGAAAAGCTCTACTAGAGTTCCTGCTTTGGCTCAATCCTGTGAGCACAGGCTTGGCCCTCCACGACCATCAGGCTGTGTGTGAAAGCCATCTTCATTCCAAAGATGTCCCTACGTGCCTTATGACAGGCTATTCGCAGTATGCCCTTCGCTCCTGAAATTGTTTTGCTGTGCCTTCTTGAGAGAAAAATTCTTTAAATTCCTGCACAGTGTCCCCAAAAATTTGGGTTGGTTGATCCTAGGTCTGAGATCCCGGCTGAGCCTGTGCATGCCTCAAGTGTCTCTGGCAACAAAACAGGACTGATGGCACTTCCTTCCTTCCTCTTGTTATCCATCCTGTTTCAAGTCTATGGCTTAAAAAGTTCAATATTAATTTTCTCTGTTTCATTTCTTTTCTTCTTTGCCTCTGTTTCGTGAGTTCTTTTACTCAGAGTTCGGATTGAAATGCAGGAGACACGGGATTTATCTTCAGACTCAAATGTTTGTTATTTCTTATCTATAGCACAGCTGCATGGGATGTGCCTCTTAGTTAACGAGGTGGAAAATGGCCCCGAGTTGTAACTTCTGAGGTTTTTTAAGGTCCAAATTACCCAATTATGGAATGCCAACTAATTTATTTTATAATCTATAATCCTATCGATTTTTATAATTCTATATAGAATTATAAAAATTATAACTATAGAATTTTATAATTCTATAATCCAATAACTAACTATTCATGATCCGCACTGTGGGTTTTTTGACCCAATACCAAACTTCCCAGATTTGTGAAGAAGGAGAAAAAAGAAGAATTAATCCACACCCAAAATCCTCCATCTTGTCACATATATCCCAGAAACCTAAATTTTCTACATCTCTACATAT
>VZTI01001285.1:2236273-2249228 GCA_013397865.1 Struthidea cinerea
GGAAGCCTTTCCCCAAGGCCTCAGGTCAAATGCAGTGTGCTTCTGAGGATCACTGTCTGTCAGCACTGAAAGGCTGAAATTCTCAGAACTCAGGGTTCCAACATTTCAACAGCTGTTCATAACCACTGTCCCTTACTGCAGTTAGGACACACAACATGTTAAAATCATAGAGTCACAGAATGCTTTGGGTTGGAAGGGACCTTAAAGCTCATCTCATTCCAACCCTTTCCATGGGCAGGGACACTTCCACTAGACCAGGTTGCTCCGAGCCCCATCTAGCCTGACTTTGGACACTTTCAGGGATCGGGCAGCCACAGCTTCTCTGGGTATCGTGGTTTGAAAGCAGCTAAGCATCAAGCACACGAAACTGGGCGACCTGTGCCAGGGCCTCACCACACTCACAGTAAATAATTTCTTCCGAATAATCAATCTAAACCCGCCCTCTGTTAGTTTAAAGCCATCCCCTCCTCGTCCTGTCACTCCAGCCCTTTTGTAGGTCCTTTAGGTACTGGAAGGAGCTCTGAGGCCTCCCTGAAGCCTTGTCTTCTCCAGGCTGAACAGCCCCAGATCTCTCAGCTGGTCCTTACAGGGACAGTTCTGTGTTATTATTGAAAATGTGCTTTAAAAGCTGCCTGCTCTTTCCCTAAACACCTTGTTTCTGGACGGCCTTCCAATGATTGTTCCAGCACTGTTCCAGCATCATAGTACCAAACTTGGTAAGGGCTTAATCCATCTGACAGCAGTTAATGGAAGCTTCCCTTGTCCTTAATGTAAGTACAGGTCCTTTTGAGGGTGTTGAAGCAAAGGAGATTCCTACTGAAGTAAGGCCTAGATTGCCTGTAGAGTCAGCAGAGAGAAACACATAGACCTCAAAAAACTTGTGGGAGAGGCCACCAAAGTTCAGCATCAACCTCATCCCATTGAGCTGGGGGATGGTAGAGCTGGAGTGGAGCTGGAGAACCTTCCTGTTCTTGAAATGTGCATTTTATTTTAGGCCATGCTAGAATTAGGAGAAACAGTGTCACAGCAACAAGGGCAGGGTGAGTTAACCCTGAGGCCATCAGTCAGGGTACAGCTCACCTCCATGGGCCCCAGCTCTCCTTTTCTCCCTAAACAAGGCAGCCCAGGCTGTGCTGCCGACTGGGAACAGCCCCTGGCCCACACTGTTCTTTGAAGGATTTCTGTGAGTCTTGGCATTAGCATTGGCTGAGACAGGGAGCATGGTAACTATGGACTAGGCCTCCTAAAACAAGGCAGAAAGATACCTCAGGAGTTCATCTACTCAGGCCCTACATCTCGTGGCAGGTGTTTGTTCAAGCTCTGCGAAGGCACCCTGTGGCTGGAAAAATGCCATTCCTTGGTGTTGTATCTAATGAGAAAAGCTGCCATCATGCATTGCTGTGTTTTTATGCCATGTGAACCCAACGAGCACCACAGGGGTTCACAAGTCTGGATCATCCCTGGTCTCAGTCTGAAGTGTGATGTAATTTTGAACAAGGATAAGCATTACTGAAGTCTGCTATTCCTTAAAGTCTTCTGAACATTAGTAAAACAAACTAGTCCCATCTGTGTTGATGATACTGTGGCTTGATCTCACACCTAATGCCAATGACGAAGACATAAGAGTTCTGATAATTTTGAAAATATTATAGACAGGTGTAGCCTTCCAAGAAGTTAAATAGTAGCACTATTTAGCCCTTTTGAGTTCTCCTGTGCTCTGGAAGACAGATCAGTACAAAAATAGTAAGGCCAGAAATGAAATCAGTGGAACAAAATAGAAACAATTCTTTTCTCTCAGGCTTTATCATTAGAGAAGGGAATTAAGAGATATGGACAACAGAGACCTGCCTTCACTGGTTTGAGGGATATCCCTCCATTTATATGATTCTTTGTGCAAAAGGTGGATGCTATTTTGTACTTCCACCTTTTTGTTGTTAGGTGTGACAAGCCTGGCCCTCAGACAGGAAACTCCCTTTGTCCAGAGCGGGATTATACAAACTCCAAAAGGCTGACACCTACACAACTTACAGTTGGAATTCATTACAGGGTGGAATTCATTGCAGGAGCTTCCTACACAGCCAGCTGCGCTTGCAGTAATAACAGGAAAAAAATCAAGAGGTTAATAAAATGAAATGAGCAGGAAGCATGCAGTCATCAGACTTTCTAGTACTTCAGTCTATAGAAGTAACCCATGTCTGGCCTGACTCAGGGACCCAATCCAAAACTCATTGCAGCCCATGGAAATTCCACTGCAACGGATATTGTTAGACCTCACTCTTCACTACATTGATATGGGAGTACCTGGCAAGCTCCTCCTTCCCGGTACTCCCACAGTGCTGAGCTTCAAATATCTCATTGTGTTACTTCTACCTGTGAATTAGGCCTGCACTCCACTGCAGATGCTCCAAAAAGCACAAGTGAAGAAGGGAAAGTTCATGACTCTATCCTTTCTCTCATCCCAGCGTGTGCTTTTCCATAGTCTTTCCAAACATGTGCTATCCAGCTGCAGACAAAGAGCTGAAATAGGAGGGTGGAATTCATTGTTTAGCTCTTTTTTTTCTTTTTTCTTTGTTTGTTCTGTACAAAACTCCAACATGGAGGTCAAGCAGGAGGCCTTAGCTGGAGTAGAGAAAAATTTGAGTGGAAGTGAGAAAGAACTGCCAGGAAGAAGACAAGAATTGGACAGGGCTTTCTTTTTCCGGTAAAGTGCTGATTTAAATGCCATTTCTCTTTGGTTTCAGCTATCACTGCTTTCAGCCTGGCATATTAACGTGCCATGTGGCACAGGGAACATTCATCCCTTCACTTATGAGTGCCATGACATCTGTTTGCACAAAACTAACAAAAATAAGAATTACCCCTCTATTCCCCCAGAAAACAAAACCTCTGCTCGTGTCCTAGAGATCCCTGAGCATCCCATCAAACTGAGCTCCCTGCACCATGCTAGCTCCACAGAGCCGGAATAATAAAGTTCCACAAACATCACGGAGAAAGCATGCCACAGCCTGTTTATTGCCTGTTTGAATCCTTATCACCAAGCAGTTCAGTTTTGTGTCCTTGATTAATTTCTGTTTATTTTATTTTTGTTCTCATTCAGATGTGTTATCTAAGGTCAGTGCAACTTCCCCTGTCCCCCCTTTCCCTTTCAGCCAACTCTCCCATGAAATATTGTTGTGCCTGGGTGTGTGTTTCTTAAAGTCATTGTGCGTTTTCTGTCTGAAACAAACATTGTCTGATCATCCAACTTATTACGCACTACCCAAAGGTCATGCTTTATGCAGAGAAAGGAAAGCTCTTCTGTTGTGGCTGAGGAATAACAAACTGGACAGGCACTGCAAACAAGGCTTTAGCCCCAGAGTTCAAGACTCTGGAAAAATGTTCCATAGCTGTTTGCAAATGGTAATCAAGGTTCAGCTGCTACAGGGTACTGGGCAGCCATGGAGCCAAACTGTCTTGTGCCAGCTGCAGATCTCTCCCTTCACACCTTCTAGCCTGCAGCAGCTCCCGGTTCCTCTCTCCAGGCATCCTTCACCTCCACAGATCTCACAGCACCATACGCCTTTCATCCAAAATATCTAAAGGGAGGCAGAGTTGCTTAGGCCACAGGAAAATGCTGGCATGGGGGCAACTGAGCTTAACTAAGTTTTAAAAAAATTACAGCCAAATTGGAAAGACACAGAACAAGTATCAAAGAGGCAGGAGGACTGCTGTGCTAAAATGGCATAGTACTCTTCAGCCTCAACAACTGATGGGGAAAGTAAAAGTGACGTACGTGGTACAAGGCCATGTAAAAAATTTGTCCTATCTAGTCTGACAACTAAAGATCAAACTTGACCCTCATGAGTGGTAGATTCAAAGCAAGCAAAGAATTCAGACCTCTTTGCTCCTGCAAATTACGGATTCTGGACACTCCCATAGGTTTTCTTGTAATTTATTTCATTTGTGTCAGCTTAGTAGGCCATTAGGGCTGTTAAACACCAACGACCTGCCTTTGCCTCCAGAAATCCCTGTAGCTCTGATAGCCAGAAGTGGAAAGAACACTCTGAAGATGTGCTGCTGCAAACTTACTGCATTTTTGTAAAACTCTTCCCAAGGGCCTCTGCTACAGCTCTTGTTGGATAAGAACCACCTGGGCTAGAGAATCCTTGGATCCAACCAAGGGCAAATCTGTTCATGACATTAAGCAACCAGAGCCCATTAGAAAGGCTGGAGAATGGTCTCTCAGAGTGAACAAAGGAGGAAAAGCACAGAATTAAAGGCTTTTACAATGAGGCTTTAAAGCAGAATATGGCTGCCTGACTACACAGGGAGCTCTTGGCCTCAGTGACCCAGGACATGCCTTACAGCCTGAGGAGAGAGCCAAGAGCTGAGGCTGTGGACTAATACCCACCTCACAAAGAACTGCTGGTTGAAGACCTGTTGCACCTGGAATGTTGTTTGTTTTCTTCTTGCTGCTGATGCCAAAGGTGTATTCATCTCCCTTTAGGCACAAGAGGGGCCACTTTCCCAGACATAGCAGGTAGAAAGGTTTCAGGCAACAGGAATAAAATACCTTTTGTGGGATGGGTGCATGGGGAGGGATAACTCTGCGTCTTCTAAAACAGAAATGCTTGTTTCCACTTCTGCATTTATAACCCCTTACCAAAGAAGCCACTTCAGGGTGGGTGTATCTTTAGGTCCCCTCATCAGTTATTATTAAACATTGACAAGATCCCCCTGTGCCTTTCCTTTTCCAGTCTAAGCAGCTCTCTCAGCCTCACCTGCTATAACAGATGCTCCAGCT
This sequence comes from Struthidea cinerea, assembly GCA_013397865.1. Classification (NCBI taxonomy): domain Eukaryota; kingdom Metazoa; phylum Chordata; class Aves; order Passeriformes; family Corcoracidae; genus Struthidea; species Struthidea cinerea. The sequence goes on from VZTI01001285.1 coordinate 2,241,057, forward strand.
CCTTAATCATCTTCATGGCCCTTTGCTGGACTCACTCCAGTGTGTCTCTCATGTATTGGGGTGCTTAGGAACTGGACACTGTGCTTAAGATGCATCCAGAACCAGGAAATCTTCTTTTTCTTAAGTCTTAAATTCAAATGAGTAATGTTGTCACAAAGATCCTAGAAAGAAGACATGACTGGCAGTATAAGAAAGCTTCCAAATGTGTCTGCCTGTACGAGACAGAGTTGGTGAGTCAGACAGAAGGATAAGGTGGAATAGGCCACATTCCTCTGGGTGAACTGAGGTTGCCTGAGCTAAGGAACCCAAGCAAGGAGGCACAGGTCTGAGAGAATGTCTACAGAAGCAGCCTGGCAACCAGAAATGAGCTACTAAGCCCTGCTGCAAGGGATTATATGGAATGCCAAGAGCATGTTATTTCTGGCTCTGGTAGAACCTAGGTGTCTGTAACACGCTACACTGGCAAGGCCATAGAAGCCATGAGCTACCACAGAATCATGGAATATGCTGAGTTGGAAGAGACCCACAAGGATCATTGAGTCCAGCTCCTGGCCCTGCACAGGACCATGCCCAAGAATCCTGTGGGCATCACCTCCCTGCCAAAAATGCCCTTCCTGTCCTAACACAGTGATGTGGCTGTAAGTGCAGGTGTATTGTCACCCAGCCCCAGGGGACAGGCTGGCCAGAGGTCCAGCTTCAGTGTGGTGCCTTCCCAGAGGGGTCAGCTGTACAGCTGCCAGCAACCAGACGGTGTTCATGCCTCTCCAAATGTGCCGGACTGTTTCTCACCTTCCTCTTTCCCTGAGTTAATGCTTAGCCAGTAACTGTGGCAGTTGATGCTTATTCATGCAAGAATACACACACTGATCTGGCAGATTGCTGTTCTCCAGAGATAAGCAGTAAGTCCAACGGTGAACTGTGCCAGGAGGGCTAGGAAAACATTGCAGGGCTGGCTGGCACTGTCCAGAATGTGTTAAAAATGCTCACAGAATCTTCTTTCAGCTGCTCTCAGAGCATTAGGAATGCCTGGAGAATGTGATGATTTGAACACTTAGCTGGGTAGTGTTTTCTGTGCTCTCAGTCATCTACTATTTCAGCTACTGTGCCCTGCAAACATGAGTCCTACACAGTTTTTCTCTCCTTGCAGGAAGTCCTGCGTAGTCATGGTATGATTTGACCCTGATCCTCAGACAGCTGGGGCTAAATTATTTTCATTTTCCATGTAGATTATTTGGGTATGTAAAAAGGTCATCAACAATTCACGGGAAGGCTGATGGAGGAATAGAGGAATCTAAAGTCATAATCACAGGTCAAAAGGAAAGATAAATACTGCATGAACAAAGATGGAAAATGTGAGCTGATGTAGAAAAAGGTGTGAACCAGAGCCCTCCTCTGAGAATGTTTTGGAGAAACGCTTGATAAGGCTGTAGATACAGTTTACCTCCTCTGTGCTTAAACCAGTGAGAATATTGTGCTGCAAAGGTCCAGAAAGGAATTCCTAAACTGTCTAAGATAGAATCACAGACTGGAAAAGAACTCTAAGATCGTCAAGTCCAACCATTAACCCAACGTTTCCAATCCACCACTAAACCATGTCCCCCAAGTCCACATGTATGCATCTTTTAAATACCTCCAGGGATGGTGATTCCAGCACTGCCCTGGGCAGCCTCTTCCAGTGCTTGACCACCCCTTCCTTGAAGAAATTTTTCTAAATAGCCAATCTAAACATCCCCTGGTGCAATTTGAGGCAATTTCCTCTTGTCCTGTTGTTTGTTCCCTGGGAGAAGAGCCAGACCCCCACCTGGTTGTCGGATTCACCATCCTGTCAGGGAGTTGTAGAGGATGAGAAGGTCACCCCTGGGCCTCCTTCTCTCCAGGCTGAGCCCCTCCAGCTCCCTCAGCTGCTCCTCATCAGACTTGTGCTCCAGACCCTTCTCCATCTCTGTTGTCCTTCTCTGGACATGCTCCAGTGCCTCAGTGTCCTTCCTGTCATGAGGGACCCCAAACTGAACACAAGATTTTTGATGTCTCACCAGTGCCAAGAACAAGGGGACAGACACTGCCCTGGGCACTCCAAACACAGCTGTGAGAACACAGATCCCTGCCCTTGCACTTCTCCTCTGAATCTCTTTGAATTCATTAATTGCACGAATTGAAGAAGTGTAGAGATACACAGGTAATTGGAAGAGATCAGCAACCAATCTACCTGTCACCCCATTGCCACAAATTCACATGGAGGCAGAATCAAAGGCTCTCTTCCATGTCAGCAATTTATAACCTGTTCTTAAAAACCTCCACTGAAGGGAACTTTGCAGCCACCCTGGGTAGACTAATTTAGTGCTTCTAACATTACAATTACGTATCTTCCTAATCACCAGCGTATTTATCTTTGCTTCAGATTGTGTGACTTCACAACATCCTTCAGCCAGCTGTCACTGTGAACATCCATTACAGTCCTTTTTCAAGGGACAAACTGTTATTAAGTCCATACCTGAGTCTTGTCCTATCTAATATGAAAAACCTTCAGCCTGTTCACAAGATTATTGCTCTTGTCATTGAGGTCATACAATGCTCCTGTCTTAGCATTCCCATGGCTCTCCTTTGGATGCTCTCCAATACAGCAACATCCGGACACAGCGCTCCAGCCAAAACATCAACAGCATCACAGAGTGCACTTTTGTTACCTCCCAGGTCTTAAATGAAAAATATTTGTTAAAAAAAACTATTAATGATACTTCAACATCATTACAATGAGTGAATTTAGGTAGCAATTTCTTAGGACTCCCTCCAGAGTTTTTTTCTGCAAGACTGAGGTGGGCAAAACTCTCTAAAGTCATGTGATAGAGACAATAAATGAAGCCCCAGGCATTGTCAGATTCACCCCAAAAACATTTATCTCAAAATAATCTACCTGTTAGTTCCAATATGCTTGGGATTCACTCTGTCCTCACATATTAAAAACACAACTTTGGGCATCTGAACACACAAAATTCAGACTCAATAATGAGAATAGCAGATGCTGCAAGAACCTGCAGTGTTGCATCCAGTTTCTGAGAGATTCTGGCATCTTTTTCTGCATTTGGATACAATTGACAGTGGGGTTTGATTACACAAATTGAGAAGATTCATCTCTAGAGATGCGACTGAAGTGTGAACATCCAGGACTGGAATGAGGATGGGTGAGTCAAGAGAGCTGCAACACCTTCATTTCTAAGATGTTTCCACATTTGCTTTCACTTTGAACAGTATCTCCCAGGGTGCAGCTATTTGGGAACCTTACCCCAGTCTATCTTTCAGGACAGATGAAATGCGTTCACCGCACATTTCTAGTGAATTAAAGGATCCATGTAGCTCTGCCTTGTTCTGGATGAGTGCTCCTGGTTCAGAGCAGGTGTCCTCTAACACACCTCTCGCTTGCTTTGCTTAAATAAAAAATGTTCTGGGGTTGAAACTTTAAATCTTTAGAATCCAGGAAGTTCACAGTCTCTGGTGGCATGACAGTACATGATGAATGAGTACAGGAAAAAACATCAGGATGATCGGGACATCTCCTGTGCTCACATACCAAGTTGATTACATACCTAATGCTCTGGCATTGTATAATTTTCACATTCTCCTGCAAAGTAAACCAAGATTTCTCATACCTTTAGGCTGCAGTTTGATGATAAGCCTTGAGCAGAAACCCTCTTTTAAGAAAGACTTGCTGACATTCTTTCCCATTCTCACACCCCAGGGTGCTCTATCTTAGAATTTTTGAAAAACACAACAACAAACCCCCCCCCCAAAAAAAAAAAAAAAAAAAAAAAAAAAAAAAAAAAAAAAAAAAAAAAAAAAAAACAAATTAAAAAAGAGGAGGTTTGAGGAAGGACTGTTTAACACAGACCAGTTTTCCAGTCAATGGCTGGAAATGTGGAAAATGTAGCTCCACCACAGGTAACTCAGCCTGAGCCAATTCTGCCTCCATTTCAGCACAGCCTCTGCACTACACTACGGTTCATCCAAACCTGCAAGCAGTCAGCCAAGGGAGCAATTTTGGGAGCAAATGATCAGCTTTTTCTGTAGGGATAGACCATGGACTTGTGTTGAACAGCTTGCCAGGGCAGAAAGGAAGAGGTCCTCCTTGTCCTTACACTCCTGCCCTGTCTGCCAACTCCTGTTCCTTCTCCCTTCCCTGCCTGGGGCCACTTACTGGCTCCTCTCCTTGCTCTGGCCCTGTCACTCATGGGGACCTTCTCTAAGCTGATCAGACTCGCTCAGATGAAAGCAAGCTGGACACCTTATTGCTGCTTTAGTTTTCTGCAGGGACAGGGAGTTAAGCTGACCAGAAGGCACTAGCACAAAGCCATCAATAAAACCAGTCTGCAGAGAGTGAGGTGGTGGCATTAAGTGCTGTAGATGTAGCCTTGGTCTTCTGCTTGTTCAGGTTCCTGAACCAGCTTGGATAAGCAATAAATCAGACCAATGCCACCACAACAGTGAAGACAAAGACATGTTGTAATGGAAACGAGGGCATCAGTCATGCCAATTTAATCACCTTAAAACTGCTGCAAAAGGCTGAGGTCTGACTCACCACATTGCAAGGAGCAGCAGGCGACCAGGTTTGCAGAAAAGGGAACAGACTGTCTCCTGAATTAATCAGTGTTTAAAAAATAATCCCCCACAACACGAGCTTTATCCCAGGGTTTTCTACAGAGCTCAGTGAGTCACTGCCTCACACACTGCTGTGGAAACAAATTCCATTGATAAACCGACTGTTATCAAACACTGTAGGGACAAGGGCTCCACTGTTACCTGACAGATGTCCCCTATTTGTCCAGTGTGTTCTTGGCTCCAGATTTTGTTCAAGGTAGAAACATACATAACACATCAGAATTTCCCCTGGTTTCTGGGAATTCCAATAGCCATCAGAGCCACAGGTCTGCATCTCTGTGCAGCTTCTCCAAGGGCAAATACGTGTCCCCATAGAGCCTTCCAGGCCCAGCCCACAGTGAACGTGCTGCCAGCTCAGGTAGGAAAATGTTGGGGGTTTCCTTCTTTATAGTTTAAGTCAAAGTCCACAGACATTTTGCCATAGCTACAAAACATGATTTTGCTGCTTTCAGTCCTCAGCACCTCTTTCGTTAGAACAAAGAAGGTGAGTAACAGCAGCGGAACAAGTTAGTCCACTAATGTGCAGATAAGATACTGAAGAACTCAGATCAGTGCAGGGGGAAATAATGAGTACAACCTGATGAATGGTATCAGGAAATATCTCCTCTTAAAATGCCTTATGGGTTTTCTGCAGTGGTATATCTGCCCAGACTCACACTTGAAATGTGAGTGCAGGCTCTAGAGGCAACTTCTTTTCTGGGCAGTAATAACTTGTTCAACTAATTATAAAAGTTCCTGTGGTTTAATTTCTCCTTGAGAGAGTAGCCTGGGCTATGATAGAAAGCAGATGATGTTTAAGATGAATCCAGTTAGAAGATTGTTTTGAACCACCTGAGAAGGTAAATCATATCTCTGGGTGTTGTCTTTATTTTCTAAAATGGGTGATGATGACTGTTGTGCTGGGTGGATTTGCAAGAGAAGGTGTAATCATTTTGCAACATTCATGAAAAAGAGAAGCTTAGAGAAAATTTAAAAGGAAGGTCATGTATCTCACCTATGTCCCGGGTTAAAATGTGACCTTGCTATTTACCTCTAGGAATCCTCTACATTTTAGAATTAACTTTGAACAATATTTTCCAACCTGAATGCTGTGGGGAACCAGCATTTGATAGCAAATCTGGACTTCTTTAGCTCTCTGGGGCTTTATAAGTTGAAGATACTTATTGCTTCCCAGGAGACAGTTTGTATGAGAAATGAGGAACGTGTCTACACATGTGCTTTGCCCACTGAAGGCAGACAAATACTTGAGAATTTGCTTGCTAAAGAGTTTACAACAATGCTTTATTCATTGGGAAATTAAATGAACGAGGGGAACAGCCACATTACTTGAGAAGAACATTTAATAATTTTCCCCATTTGCAATTTGTTTGTTGATTTTCTGGCTTTCTAGATACTGGCTTGGGATGTTTTGGAGCTTTAAATAGCTACCAAAGCCTGAGTAGCAGCCCAGCTCTCACTGACATGAGTTGTCCTCTATATGGTGTCTTACATATACAATTAACAGAGTGTTTGCTTTCAGCTACATAAAGTCACACAAAAGATATGTTTGAAAATAGAGGCTGGCCCACAACATTTGAATATGAAGACAAGTTTGGGAGCAGGGCAAAAGATAAATGCAAAACTGTGCCAGACGTTGTTTACCCTCATCATAAATTTTGTTTAATGACCTTTTTGCCTTTCTATTATCTGTTTCATCAATCTGTTACCAATGTAATACAAACTCTTTGTGTAGATCAAGTTTTTATTACCATATGCTGTGAGAATATGCTGAATGTACAAAGCTACCAGAAGTCTTTGTTTTGTTAGTGCTTCAATTATTAAGTCATGTCACTATCTCAGGGACTTGTGTTACAGCTTATAATATTTCCCTCTTGATCCACTTTGATCAATCGTGATCTTGGGATCAGCCAGATCCATGGAATTCTTGAGTTTGTTACAAGTGGATGATGTCTTCAAAATAGCAAAATAGTCTCTTTTGTAGAATTCTGGATATAGTGACAGACATGCCCAGGAAACTGAAAAAAAATTTCCCACTTTTTTTCCCCCCCAATTCTATTAGCCATTCATTGATTGGATTAAAAAAAACTTGTAGCACTCTTTTATTTTAATAGATTTAGGAGTGGAGTGGGAAGATACTCTGAATCACTGTGGTGTCCTTTCTGGTTATTCCTGTATAGGAGTATAAGAGCAGCTATACCATGTTAGCTCAGATGTCTAGATGAAAGAGTTTTCTCTCTCTTTTTTTTTTCTTTTTTAATTTTTTTTTTGTTTGTTTTACTTTTGTTTTTGTTTTATGTTGGGTTGGAGTGGATTCTTTGGTTTTGGTTTTTTCCCTCCATTGCTATCCTAAAACACCTTAAAATTAATTTTCCTTCTTTAATTGCATCTCAGAATTCAGTTGATATTTTCTTCAGACCCCATTTCTGAGTGGTAATAGTTCAGAGTCCATCACAGAATACATAATGTTATGATCATTTCTTTCTACCTTACACTTATCAGTGCTGAATTTCATGATCAGGTCACTCAGTCTCCTATGACCCCAATGCAGATCTTCACAGACAGACTTTGCTTTTGTTGGTCTCAGTCATGTAAAGTTTTCCATGGTGTTGCTACACTGATCACTGCCTTTTGCACATCACTTGAGAACAGAGGGTAAGGTACAGGCTTACACCTTGTTCCTGCAGAGCTCTGGTGATGGCATCTCTGTATTGGAAAAGAAAATAATTTATTCCTAATTTTGCCTCCTATCTATTAACCAGGTCAGTATCCAGGTGAAGTCCCATTCCAGATGGATCACTGTAAGAACCATATTTGGTGAGAAAAGTCACAAATCCCTGCTGGGCACCCACCTTGGTGACATCGAGTACATGCTTGGCTTTAAACACATTGCCATCCTCTTCCAATTCACGAGGTGAGACCACAGATCATGTTCATATTGTTATTTTCTGTCATGGGCTCCTCTGAGCAGTAAAGTGCCAGCGAAGCCCCAGCCCACTCGGGAGCACCAGCTCTGATAAATGATGGTTGCAATAGGCAGCCACTGATCTCAGGAGGTGCTGACTTTTCTGTTTTCCCCTAGTGACTTACTGCCTTGCAAAACTTGAGTTTGGATGAACGGCCTTTTCAGTGCAGAAAGATCATAATTTTACAAGAGTTCATGATTTTAATCAGGCTGATGTTATCCACTCAGGTGCTGTTCAGTACTGTGCTTAGAGTCTTTCCTCAGTGCTGAAAATGATTTCCACAATCTGCTTGGATTCTGCCTTTTTCTGTAGCTCTCTAACAGTTGTTAATTCTGGAGCTAGGAAAGTGATTTGTTAGGAATGACCAGAAAATGCATATTCATAGCAAAATATATATCTTTCATGTATTCTTCACCTCCCTTTCTCTATTCCCTTTGGTTGCATAAATATCTTATAAGGGCCCATGAATGCTTTACCTCTCCATTCATGTCTCATCATCCAATCTACTGTGTGACTAAATTAACTCAGGTATTAATGAGGTAGAAAATGTTACTGGGGT
>VZTI01001285.1:2249289-2292404 GCA_013397865.1 Struthidea cinerea
GGGGGGTGGGTGTGTCCCTATGTGTGTGGGATTTCAGGTACCACATTATATTCTTGTGTGTCATTGTTCTTAGATTCTAGTTTACTTATTTGGTAACTTCAGTGCAATTAATGGAGAAGTGCTCTAAAACCTCAAGACAACACAGATTATTTCCAGGAAATACCACTCCATTGTGTCCATTTAGCCAAGGGGTAAAAAACCACACAGAAATCTGTAGCTGAGCCCATGGTGATGCTACAACCCTCTCTAGAGTGGGATACAGCCGGTAGCAGAGCTCTCCCTGCTGCAACAGGACAGGCCGTCACTTGCAGCAACATTCCTAACTGTTCCCTCATCTCCTGGCTGTGCATTTCCCAAGTACCAATGAGAGGGATATTTGAAGATCCAAAGTCAACTTTTCTCATGGTAGATTTGCAGCACTTCCTTTATCCCTGTTAGGAATCTGCTTAGGACTCTGCTTTCTCCAAGCAATTTCTTTCTCCTATTTTGAGTAGGTACAGCTGACATGAGAAAAACGAGAGATGGTGGAAACAGTCTGATGGCAGTGCAGAGGAATAGTTACAGGCCTTGTTTTAAGGCCTGTCTTGCATGGACTGAACAGGCAGAGTTGCTGAAGGAGGCAGATCACACTGTTTTTGTGGAGTGGGCTGGTATTTCCTACTGTGTGAGTCAGATGAAAATTCCCTGGTCCTTTTGCTTCATTGTCTTTTCAGGCTGCACAGCAAAGTCACCGGGCCAAATGCCGTCCCCAACCAATACACGTCTCCACTGCCTTTTCCTGCTGGTCTCAGCCTGCTGCCAGACACCACAGGGCTCAAACTTCTATCCATTCCCATATGTAGTGAGTATCCAGCCCCACCGGTTTTCAGTGAGTCTCTGCTTGTAGCACCCTGATGCTCTCCTTCACATCCACAAAACCTTGGAAGAAGTCAGAATAAGACCAGGGGCAATCTGAACCCAGAGTGTGTCAAAGAAATGGAGAAATCCAGGAACTGGGCTCTTCTTGTTTCCCAGTCTTAAAGCCTCTCCAGAAGGCACTGAACAAAACACATCTGGTTTCTCACCTGCGTTGGTCTGCAAGGGATTTCAGTTGCTATCTCTAGAGCTAAGTCTGCATAACAGTTATGTGGGCACTGCTCCTGGATGGAATTCACCCATCCTATGAGAGAAGAACCAAATATATATCTAGAAGTGAAGTGTTTGCAGGTAGGCCACAGGACTGTCTCAACAGTAGGAAAAGTGCACATGACCAAAATACCACTCCTAAGTGATTTGTGTTTAGATGTTGCCCATGAACTGAGATTTACTTCAGTTTCTCACTTTTTCAATAATTCTCACAGATCCCTTTTGTTTCACCAATAGTGTGAAGTATGGAAAGCCATCTTGTGCTTCATCCTGCACATGGGTTTGTTACTTCTGCACAAAAAATCCTTAACAAAAGAGACAAAAGAGGAACAGAGAAATCAAGGGTCTGACCAAATGGAAGTAAATATAATCTGGTAGAGAAAACTAGTCTACAAATCTACCACTCTTGGTCATCACAATTATTATTAGACCATAAAATACTTCTTTTGTCTTCTCCATTGTGAGCAAATGGAGAACCTCCTTCTTTGAGAAAGCTGAAAAAAAGGAAAGGAAATGTGAAGAGGAAGGTGGGAACTCCTTAAGCTCCTTCAACCATTATCCCCTGGCAAACCAAAATATGTCTGGTTGCAGCAGCCTCATCTGCGCTTCAGCAGGTGTCTAACAGTGGCCAAGTATCTTGTTTGGGTTTTTTTCAAGCTTCTCCATCTCAGCACTTAGGAGTTTTCATGAAAAAAGCAACACCTCCTTTTTTAGCACCATTGATCATGGGACAGCCTGCCAATGAGTCATTACTAAATGGTGTGAAATATGTGAAGTATTTAGCAACCTCACAATCCCCTGCCGTTTTTTGGGAGAATAATTGAAAAAGGAAACCACTGAGTCCAAACCTGGAGGAAGACGCGGGTCACAGTCCACTTTCTGTAACTCTTGCAGCCAACCTCTAACATGAAGGTAACATCCCAGCAGCAAAAAGTGCCAGCATGCCTTGGGATCCTCACCCCAGCACAGCTGCAACAGAAACCCAGCTCTAATCACACACCAGATGGTTCCTTTATGTAAGGAGATGACTTAAGAGTTGCCAAGCTATTCACCCTTTCTGTAAATAAAGGTTTCAGTAGGAACCAAGAAACTGGCAAAGCTGCAAATTTCCTGCCTGAGTCTTTGCTTGTTCTTTAGCCTTTCTTGCTAATGGTGGTGCCAATGTATTTTTAGGGTACAATTAAAAAAAGATAAGATGGTCTGAATCTCACTTGGCTGCAGCCTGTGTAAACCCAGTCATAGTGAAATGGTGCCACCCCTGCCCTGGTCAACTGTGTGCTACTGATGGCCCCAAAATAGCTGACCTGGCAACTGAGCTGGAGCCAAGGCTTTTCAATCCCCTTTCTTCTCCTGCTCAGGCTGTCTCTGCTGCTGCAGAGGTGGGACCTCAGAGCAAAGAGGAAAGCAAAGGGTGATCAGAGTCCATTTTCTGGGTTCAAAGGCTGAGTGGCCAGGTTTTCCAAGCAGTTCACAAGGCTGGCCCAGGACTAAGTGCATTGTGTAAGCCCACTAGAGGCCTTGAGGCTCAGACATGAAAATCGTCCTAAGCTGGGACAGTTGGCTTACAGAGGTATGCAAAGAGGCATCTGCAAACTCAGTACATCCCTCAGCCGGTGCTTAACCCTTCCCTGCTTGGAAGATAGCAATTTTCTGTTTAAAGAGGAAGATGAGGTGGGAGGTTGGAGAGGTGAGGCCAAGATTAGTGGGAAAAAATTACCTGCGTCAGTGTTTTCTTCACTAATTTCTTTTGCCAACAACAACAGCTAAAGTTTCATCTTGTTGATCTCACAGAGCTTCACCCTCTTTTTTTTTTCCCCACAGATTGACAGCACAATAGGACAGGAAAGCTTCCACCCAGAGATGCAAAGGCAGAAGCGAAACAGTACGTACACAAATGTGTGGTAACAGAGCAGGCTTCTCGTAAGCCAAGGGTGAAATCACTGTTAGGGACAGCATCTCTGGATGTACTGAACTGGGAACATCAAGGACAAGATGTGGTTGTGGTTTAACCCCAGCTAAGCACCACAGTGCCACTCGCTCACTCTCCCTCAGTGCGATGGGGAACAGAATCAGAAGGATAAAGTGAGAAAACTCATGGGATGACATAAAGACAAGATAATCCTATATGACTCAGTCTGTGGTTGGCAACCCATGTACTTACTAACTCTAAGGAGAGAAGGGATGAGACAGCTATTCTATGAACATATGATGCCATTTGTATCAGCTTCCTATAGCTCTGATACCAAAGAAATCTGGCTTTTGTCAGACAAGCAGCAGATAGAACAGAGGCAGAATGTCTACTGAGTGGGAAGCAAGGAGATTCCCTAAGAAGAATGCCACACTAAGTTACCATTAAATAGCAACAAAGACTCCAAATGCTAAACTGGAGGCCATCAATCTGTGATTTACCCTCAAACACAGTGTTGCAGTCTCATTCTATTTCTCTTTCAGTGCTTATTCTTGACCTCCCCCTTCCGGAGTACACTGTTGACATTGAAGTAAGCCTGGAGGATTCATCTTATCTGGAGCCAATCAAAGACTATTTCAAAAACATCAGTCTTACAGTTCCAATTAATATTTCAAATGCACAAACGACAGTTTCAAGCATCAACATTTCAACAGGTGGGTTGGTTATTGATCTGTGTATTCTGGATAATGTGGGGTTTTGTCAATATTTGATGTCTCCCACTTCTACCACCCATCACGCTTAGGAATCAGCAAAACTGAACCATCTCTGCTGCCTGCTGAAAGATTCAGCATGGCTGAAGCTGTAGCACACAACAGCATATCTGCTATCTGTCTCTCAGCACTCCTCTTTATATAATGTTGGCATTAGGAATAGATCTGAATGCTTTTCTTTTTCTAAGGAAGGGACAAAGCCAGAGGAAGCCTGAGCCAAAGGATTTTGCTCCAGTCTGACTAACAAGCAGTCTGAGTTACGTTCAAGTTTCAGGAAGCTGTGACAGCAGTTATCAGACTGTTTACTTCCCTCCTCCTGTATCTGGAACGTAAATGGCTGTAAGAGGCTGTACTCTGACCCTGACAGAGACGGGCTGCATGAGAGAGAACTCACTTAACCTATTCTTACAGGGCAAGATATCAGACAGGTTTTATTACAGGAGTTGTGGTTGTGCAACATCACATCTGAGTAATACAGTGGAGGATATACAAACACACCAGGCATTTACAACAGCAGAGGAGATTTGATACTTTCTTATCATTGGCCCATAAAGCAGAGAAAGGAAGTGCTCAACAGTTCCCAAAACAACATGCAAATGGACTTTCATGGGCCTTCGGGCTCACGTGTAATGTGTGAAAATCAGTTTGTTAATATCTTACTTTGCCAATAACACATTTAGAGCACAAAAAGTTACAGTGATATGTTTTGTTGGTTTGTTTTCTGGGGATTTTTTTTGGTTGGTTTCTTTTTTTTAGCGCTTTAAAGCACTTTGTGATGATGTTACCTTCCCTCACACAGCATCTGTCAGGACACAGAACAACACAACACCTCACTAGCTACTGGGACTCTGAATGATCTTGCTCTTACAATCTTTAAAAGCCTATACACTTCCTTTCAGCTCAGGTGACATAAAAATATCCAGTCTGAAAAGTATTATGGGACCCTGGCCAGTATGCCAGGTAAATTTTTGGGATCAGACTTCACATCTCCATTCAGTTACTTAAAAATAATTGATTTGACTTATCCTTGTACCTTGTGGTTTCCATTTCTGGTTAGTCTCTTACAATTAGCAGAGTAAAATTTGCAAGGTGTCGATCATCGTTTTGGCACCATTCAAGTGAACTCACAAGAAAGGCAACATTTTGAGATCCCTGTCATGAAGATATAGAAAGGTAAATATTTATCTTGCAATAGCTATGCCCCATTTACCATTCTCATGGTATTTCTCTGTCTGTTTGACTCCAGTCTGCCTGCCCAGTGGTGAGAATAGCAGCTGCTGTTCCTGTGAAAATGGATATGCCTGGCCGAGCACGGTGTGCAGCGATTTGATGCCCTGCCCTTCTCTGAGCCTGGAATCGGCCCTGCCCTGTGGCTACACACAGAAAATGCCTTTCTATGGACCTTACTGTGAGCCCCAGACTGAAGGTGAGGAGACACAGGGCAGAACTTCATCGCTGTGCAGCCCATATACTAGTTAGAGGTCAGAATAGTGATAAAAGGTGCGATAAAAGAGCACATCAGGACTGAGCCAGGTATCACATCACCTGTGAATATGGAAAGTCAGCAGAGATGGTCTAAAGCTCTTCTCCTTGTGATATGGGCCCACCTTGACCCAAACACTTGCAGATATTTAGTTGCATTTGGAGCCCCAGTTCCTGGAGTCACTCCCATGCCTCTTTGGGACTTTCAGCTTTTGCTGAGCAAAGAAAGTTTCATCTCACTAGATTTTTAACAGATTTTCACCTCATAAGCATTGTTGTTGATTATTTTCCATTTATTTTTATGTCTTTCCTTACAGACTCATGCGGTATGGGAGAGCCCATTGTAATGAATATGTCAGTCAGACTCGACACAGACTTCCAGGACGATCTCAAAAATTCCTCTTCTGTGTTATACCAAAAATACAAAGGGGACCTTGAAAAAGCGGTAATGGCTTTAGTTTTTCATCTCTGAAGGTAGAGAGCCCCCTAAGAAGTATGGTGTTTACCCCCAAGTGCCTAGGATATAGGGTGGCCTGTCAGTGTCTCTGTGGGGAGCTGGGAAGTGTGCAGCAGTGGGAGCTACAAAGTGGGCCAAAGCTGACTCCATTGAAGGCAACAACAATATTCCCATTCTTTTTAATACACTGGGAAGTATTTAGGGATCTTTTGTATCTAAAGCACGAAAAAAAGTCCTGTCTTATTATGACTGGTCCTGTCTTAAATCCATGTGAGTACACATGAATGAAACCATGAACAGAAATTTATTCCATAGCACCAGGAGAGCACCAGGCCTGTTGTATAGACATGCTACATGTCCTTACTCACGTCAGGAATGGAGAGTTTCCTATTCTAAGCACACTGCAATAATACACAGAGAACTTACACCATGTCACATGTCTTTGTTTACAGTTTAATGCCAGCTACAGATGCTTACCAGGCTTTGTATCAGCAACAGTGACGTGTTTCAGGTAAGTAAATAATTTCATTTTTTTCCTGGAAGACACAAATATTTCTGTCCAGTCTCAAGGATACACAAGTCAGCAAAGGCTACATTCACTCTGGCTAGAACCCCCTCCCAGTATACACACACTGAATAACAGAACAATCCCTGCAAAGCAAAGCCCAGCTATGACCATGGAAATGGGATTGTGGGTAGAATTCATCACTGTGCAAAAGTCCAAGAAACATAATCATTCACCAGCTGGATCAAAGCCTTTTATGGAAAGGACTGAGCTCCACCCAAAGGGGAAAAGGATGCAAATAAACCTAACATAATTTCGTAGGCCATGAGGAAGATGAATTAGTATATTGAGTCTGGATACAGCCTTGGATAAAACAGACATTGCTGCTGTCCACACATACTTAAATGCAGCTGTAATTTAGGTTTTCTAAGGAAAGTTTACTAGAAATAAACATCAGATGAGGAAGATGTCACATAAAGGTGTTCCCTCTTAGGGAAGAGCTGTAGCACAACTTTCTTGTATACCAGAGCAAGTCTTGAGTCCCTAGAGATGCCTCCACAGGGTGTGAGGCCTCCCCAGCCATGCAAGATGGGTCACCACTTGACCCATAGAAAACCACTAATAAACAAGGACATTTAATTCTGGTGATTCTCTCATTCTTGTATCTATTTAGCCCTGGAAGTGTTTTTGTGAACTATGTAGTAAGAACAGGAGCAGCAAGCTTCACTCAGGTTGGAGATTCCAACAGAGCTGTACCACAGTTTCTGGATTCATCGTACCATCTAAACCCATCTACCTTCACAAGAGTAATAACTAGTAAGTTTAAAGTTCTCAGTATTTTTCTTCAACATTTATTTTAGTATTTTTAGCCTGAATCATGTAGCTGCCCTATGTTGTTGATGATTTTGTACTGGACTTTCAAGAAACATTTATTTCTTAGCTGTTTCAGTTCATCCTGTGTCACCAAAGCTTAGCACCTTCATGAGAGGACCATGCATGCAGTACCTCCCATGAAAAACCAAAGCCTTCCAGCTACTCCACTGATCAGTCATTGGTTGGACTCAATGATCTCAGGGGTCTGTCTTTTCCAGCCTAAACAATTCTGAATGATCCCTGATGTGGTCTGTCCAGAGAAGAGAGATTGAACACCCTTAATTCATCTCCAGAACTGAGACAGCTCTAAGAATGTCAGGCTGCCAGTACTTCCTACTCTTTAAAGCAAAACATAAAACTCTTGCAATTTACATGACAACACATTCCCCTTGGCTTTCCCAGCACATTTTCCACACTGCTGCTGGACAGTGTGTTACAATTCAGTTGCCTGATCAAGTGCCCCAGAGGTGCTGTGCTCTCAGTGCTGTGCTCTCAGTGTTCTCTGTCTCAGAGGATTTATTCAACCTGGTTGCTTCTCCTCCCAGTTTATCCAATTAGAAAGTAGTCGTGGTGATAATATTTCTAGCTCTCTGCATGAAACATTCTGGAATCTTTAGCTGAGAAAGATACTAAAAGAATATGTTGAAGGAAAATCCCATGGCTTGTATCAGAGGTGGTGCCCTGCAGCTGATGCTGGGTGCATGTTAGTTGTGAAGCACCTGGGACCCCCATAAGAGGAAAGACACCATAAAGATGTGAGCTGAAGTGACAGTAATGCAGAATGTTGCTTTCTGTCTTCCCAGATCAGACAAAGTTCACCGTGCAACCCTCGAACATTTTTGAAGGGGACACAGTAAGACTGACCTGTGAGATAAATTCAACATTTGCCAATGCGACCTGGTATCACTCTGACCAGCCCATCTCAACCAGCTCCCAGTACTCAATAGAGACAGTTATAGCAACCAGAAGATTGATTCTTAAAATTACCAACGTTACGACGAAGGATTCTGGTATGATTTTCCATTGTTAAAACAGCAGATGTAAATCTCTAGTGTGGCTAGTTCTATAAAATGCAAAGATGAATGCAGTGGCTGCATCTTCCTAGAGGAAATGTGAAAATTATACTGCCTTTCATAATTTTCCTGTTGTTTTCATTAATGAACTACACACTGACTGACATTGCCAGTAAGATGTGAACTGACTGAAATGATTGTATGTGACTGGGTGTTCTGAGTGCCAGGCTTCACTGTCGTGTCAGGGGAGATGCTGGTGACTGCATGGCTGTGAGGCCTTCCCACCCTTTTGGTGTGGTAACTGGAGGCTGTGGCTGAATTTGCCCTTAACGTCCTTGTGCCCTTCACACACATGACCTAACTAATCAGAGCTCACAGCTACAATTTTGCATGTTTAGGGATTTTTGAAAATCAGAAACAGGTAAACTGGCAGCATTTTTCTGGGAGGAGATATCAGGGGAATTATTATTATGTATTATCAGAGCTTGGACTCAAGCTCCCAATCAGTTCTTCTCTTTGAACCATGGATTCTACATTCAGTTTCAAAATGGGTAGCCTGTGATGTATTTGGGCACACATATGCAAGGTAGGAATCATGGGTCCAAAATTCTTTGGACTGAGGATGCCCTGAACCTTGATTTGTCCACTCCTATGTAAGTGGCCTGCTCACTTGGGTATCCCAGTGGGGAAGGGAAACCCACATACTTAAAATATGTAGGAATTTTGGAGCTCTGATTGCCAATCTCAAATCCAAGCCTGGCTGCATCCAAGGGGACTCATGCCTGAGAGAGTGGCTGATAAAAAGAAAGGGAACTGTGGTTCTTGGTCGATGGCCAGTTGAATATGAATCAGCAGTGCCCTGGCAGCCAGGAGAGACATCTGTGTCCTGGGGTGCATCAGGCACAGCATCGCCAGCCGGACAGGGGAGGGGATTGTCCCACTCTGCTCTGGGCTGTGGAGGCCTCGCTTCAAGTCCTGGGGGCAGTTTTGGGCACCAAAATACAAAAAAGTCATCAAGCTATTGGGCAGCATCCAAAGGAGGACACAAGGATGGTGAAGGGTCTGGAGGGGAAGCCATGTGAGAAGCAACTGAGGTCACTTGTTCTGTTCAGCCTTAAGGAGACCGAGGGGAGACCTCACTGTGGTCTTCAGCTTCCTCATGAGAGGGAGCAGACGGTCAGGTACAGATCTGTTCTCCCTGGTGACCAGGGACAAGACTCGAGGTGGCAAGAAACTGAGTTGGGGGAGGTTTAGTTTGGATATCAGGAAAAGGTTTTTCACCCAGAGGGTGGTTGGGCACTGGAACAGGCTCCCTGGGGCAGCACCAAGCCTGACAGAGTTCGAGAAGCATTTGGACAATGCTCCCAGGCACATGGTGTGGCTCTTGGGGCATCTTGTGCAGGGCTAAGAGTTGGGCTCCATGATCCTGATAGGGCCCTTCCAACTCAGCTTATTCTGTGATTCTGTGATAAATACCCTGCTCTCTTTGGCAATACTTCCTGAACAGCTTGAGAGCCTACACTCCAGTTCTGGTGGAGTCCACCCCTTCTGTGTAGGTACCTTTTGCACAGTCAATCTACATTCTTACCATGACATACTGCTGCCAGAAGGACTATGGGCAATATACAGATCCCAAAAGCACCTACTCAGCCAGATCTGAAGTATTTCAGTCTGAGAACACTGATCTCAAGTACCCATCAACACTGAATCCTTATCTGGATACATTTGGCACCAGGAGTCTGCAAAAAGCATTCTTCAGGTGATCTGAGGGTACATATTGATCAGCAAGTAGCAGAGCCACTGCAGAGCAGGGACATGTGAAAACTAGATGTGGAAGTAGCTCCTAAATCTAAATATAGAGGCAAACTCAGCAAAAACTGCTGTTTATGCTTTACAGGTTCCTATAGGTGCGTTTTCATACTGAGCAGTCCATTTCACACAGAGATACACACCGCCAAAGAAACAGTGTCTGTCTTTCCGCTACATGTCACTCCAAACTTCGAGGACATTGATGTCACATGTAACAGTCCTGAAGTGCAAACGAAGGGTCTTCTGCTGTCCTGTTGCAGTGACAGACACTTAAAATCACTTAAGGTTTCCTGGAAAGTAAATGGAACAATCAACATTACAGGTAAGATTAATAAAAGGTTGTCTTTCACCTGTTAGGTTTGTTCATTGCCCAAAGGTCTCCTCCTAAGTGGCTTTCCCAAAGTCCTGGGATGAATACAGGGTATGCTCCAAAGGTGTAGTGGCAGGGGGAAGGACAGACTCTGTATGTGTTGTGCAGGTGCCAGTGGGGTTTCAGGCATTTCCATACACTGATACCTTAAACTGTGCTATCCTGGATGGAAACAGCTGTCTGGACCAGCAGCACACCAGCTTCTTCCAAAAAGCTTATTTCTTCATGGTGTAATTTTGAGAGTAAGGAGGAGTGCATCAGTCTCTACTGCTATCTCCAGAAGCACCCTTGGGGTACAAAGATCCTTCATGTACCACAAAGTGAGATCTGGCAGTCAGGAGGTGCAAGTGCTTCACTGTGAAACAGCTGCTGTACAGCTAAATATGAGCACTGTTTCCACATGTAGCTGTGAGACATCACATACCGGCTGGGTCAGAGGCATCCCAGAAGGATTCCAATAAAAAGAGTTAATAAAGCACCAAGTAAATGTGCTACAAAGAGCTACACAGTAACATGACCAGAAATGCTCATAAACGTCTATGAACCATCACCCTAAACGGTCATTGCTCTCTTAATATTTTATGAGTATGAAGTAACTGTTTATTGTTAACTATTTGCTGTAAATTAAGTTTAGCAGAAAGCAGGACAGCAAAATGAGATAAAATCTTCAAAGCTCATGCACGTAGTCACTTCCATGGAGAACAGCTACCAGAGTGCAGCAGTGCTTGAAGGGTGAGGGCATCCTGGCCTACTGCAATGGGCTGTTTTACCCCTGATTCCCTGTGGCCAGGCTTTCCCCCAGGAACTCTGCTCTGCTCTCATATCAGCTGCGCTGTCAGCTGCAGCATGGGACAGCTTTAGTGCTCACAGCCAAACCAGCACTCTTCAGATTTTAAGTGGAATGACTGTCAAGTACCTCCACATTTTTATTTCAGAATTAGACAACATTAAAATCTGCAGTGCTTACTCCTGTTTTACTTACCTTTACTCACCCTAAATATCACAAATAATGAGGTTAGGCATAACCAGAATACTCTTCATTTTGGTTGACCCTGAGGTTTCCAAGCAATGTTGTTGCTTTCTGACTGGTTTTGGCAGGAGGAATCTCAGCACAGTGCTGAGTGTTGCCACTCTGTGAGTGTTGCCAGAGTAAAAGATGTGAAGGAACTTCAGCAATGATGAGTTAAAAGTACCACGCTGTCAATTACATACAAACACACAAGGGTTTCCATAGCTGGAGTAATTGCTTGTGCTTTCCAGAAGAATTTTTGGACATCCATAGCCCTTCAGAGAATGCTTATTTCTCTCTAGGAGTATCCATCTTGAGTGGAAACTGCACTGGATACCAGTTGAACATCAGTGAGTCACTGTGCCCACCTGAGAAGTCAGGTGCAGTGACCACGTACACATGTGAGCTGGAGACCGGACACGGAGCCAGGCGCACTCGAAGCATCGGAGTCACGTACCTGAGGAAAGGTGAGGGGCAGGGACTTGTGACAGACCGCCAGCTCTTTAATGCACAGATGACCTCTGTGGCACACAGAATTTACAAGAAAATGATTAAAAGTGATTCTCACTATTGTGACTTTTGTCCTTTGTTGTCTCAGCCCACATAACAATATCTTCAAGCACAAACTCCACAGTTTCCGAGGGATATGCGTTCAATGTAACGTGTGAAAGTGATGTGAGCAATTATGACAGCATCAGTTGGAAAATCCAGTCTGGAAACGACACAAAAACAGTGGACTGTGATATGTGCATCAAAAAAAGCAAATTCCCAGCCACGTCTGTTCTCACAGTGAAGTCTGCCACACAGGACTGGAGAGGTGAGTGAGTATGGTCTTATTGGCTACAAAGGCAATGAAATCTCTGTACCAGATTATTTACAGCATCCCGAGCCCTGCAAATCACTGTGAAGCCTGGCCACAGTAAATAAAAACCCCCCACAGTTAAAAGTGTAAGTGTTGGAGGACAGCAAGGCTTGATGTCGCCAACAGCACTGTACTTGTTCAGCATTCATGACCATGCAAAAGCTGAGGAGCACTTCTGTCGACTGAGACGTGGTTTTGTATCACTTCTTTTAGGCACCTACATCTGCACATTCTCCCAAAAAAACCTGGAGAGTTCTGCCAATGTGACCATCGAGGTGATTTCCTTGCCTCTGAAGCAGAACATCCTGATAGACCCCATTACAACATCGATACAGTGCGAAGTGCCACACGCCCTCGAGTGCTGCATAAGTGCAAAGACTGTGAGAGACTACAGGGTTACATTTGTGGTTCAACAAAATGAATTTCTAGTTGGTAAGACACAATAAACTTGCAGAATCATTAGTTTCACCCTATGTCACAACCCAGTCTCTGGGTTTTTTTGTTTTCAGTCAGGTCTGTGTAAACAAGTCATACTTAGTGCTTTCATGACAACCCCAAAGTACTTCTGAGGGTGCAAAAAAAGGAAAATGGACTTTTTCCAGGATGGTTAGCATGCCTGGGGAACATGGCTAGGGTTAATACTGAAGTCACTGCTGTAGTGATAAATACATAATAGGTAAAGTCAATGTTTGGTTTGACCTGCCAGGCAGGGAGAAGTGGACATCCTGACCCTTCTTCAGATTGGAAATCGCTGAACTCCTTTTATTTGCTTTAATCTTCCATTCTGCCACTTTTTTAAATGAATACTGAAAAAAACGTGACCTAAGAAAATCTACTAAGTCATTACAAATGTTGAGTAACCCATTAAGAATGCAATTCAAGAAACTATTCAATTTTCTTCGAGGATACAGGGGGCATGTCTTTAACAGCACAAAAGCCTAAGCTTCTATGTCTTCAAATTTAGGGCAATTCTGAAACTTCCCTGATACATTTTTATATACTCTAAGTTTTCAAGTGAGTTGTTTTTTATATACGAGAAATTTTCAAGTGAGTAACAAAACAGTTAATTTGGGAAAAAAGCAAATATGATCTACAAAAAATAACTGAGGAAACATGCAGGAGTGCAAAAACAACAGGCTGAGGAGTAAAGCAGGTGGAGACTGAGGAGTCCTTCAGTAGCTAAGAAAAAAGCAAGGATGTTGTTGGAAGAGCCTGCAGCTGGAGACCCACCCTCAGGCACAGGCATTCTGAAAAGCAGTGGGAGTGGGGCACAGATCCTGAGTTCAAAAGAACCATCTAAAACCAGCAAAACATTATCCCAGCCTAAATGAAACACCTGTGGTAAAGGCAGGAAGAGTATTCTCAAAAATTATTTTCAAAGCAAATTTCAGTTCCTGCACAGTTAAGAGGGTTTGGGGAGGATTTGCTCATACACCAGTAAATAGAAAGGTATTGATCATGCAGCAGCTGCCAGATTTATTATGGGGAGAGTAAGACACAGAGATCAGCATACAGAGAGGGAGCTTCTTCACAAAGAAAAGTGGTTTGTTTTTTTCTAGTATGCACAGAAACAAAAGTTTTGCTGATGTTTTCTGCTGGTTTTAGTTGACTGACCCTAAATCTGTGTTAACCTGTCTCGATCCATCCATACAGAGAAAAAGAAAAAAGACAATTTGTTTTGCTACATGTACAATCACACAGAAAAAGAATGTAACAAAGAGAAAGAGGTTGTGGCATATTGCAAGTTTATCAACCACATCGGACAGGGAGTTGACAGTGAACATATGAGACTGCGCTTGGTACCTGGTAAGAAAAAAGTTACTGTTTATAGCTGTTCTATAGGACATACCAATATCTTTGTTAAACCCAGTGCCACAAATTCATCACCAGTGACATCTAACAGGAGCACCTTTTGTTATCCAACAACTTTTGTCTCCTTTTCTGATGGGAAATTTTTACACACAGAGGACAGTATCAGTTTTGATGTAATTAAAAAAAAAAAAAATAGACAAGATGCTTTGTCTTTGCTGTATTTGAGAGTGGTCCCGGTATGTTCCAAAGCAGCAATAGTTTAGTTATCTACTGTCCCTATTTCTTTCTGGTGCAAGCTGCACCACCAAGCTTCATCCTGTGTGTTGAAAGGTGGTCATGCAGCTCCCAGCTTGCAACAATTTAGCAAGGATCAAAGATTGTGGTGCTTCAGGAAGAAGTAATCTGGCTCAGGAGGGCAGCCGTGGGAGAGCATTTCCACTTTGAACACAAGAAGGGCAACCTCCGTGAGGTGCTGCAGAGACCAGGGCAGCTTCCAGTCAGCTCCGCAGGGAATGTTTGGTAATTATAATTCAGCATTGCTAAATCCAGCTTTGATGTTTAGTTCTGACAAGAGCTTGGATATTTCAACTCTTTTTTTTTTTCTAAATTGGAAAGGAAGAAATGTTGAACATCCCCCTAATGCAGAAATTCTGTTTTTTCCACAGCAGTGGTGCCTACAGCTGAATCAGTGTATCTACCAGATTTCACTCTCTTAGGCAATAAATATGCAGACACTTTAATTACTTTAATCACTTTAATCAGCAGATACTTACTGATATGACTAAGCCAATCAAAGACAATTAGCAACACTCACTGTTCATCAAAAAGTTGTTGAGGCCTCACTATCAAGGTCTTAATGAATTTCCTGTTAGTGCTACAGCAGTGTTGAGTACCTTAGCAGAATAAACTTTGTAGGAATTATTGTTCACTTAATGGTCAATATAATCCCACTCTAACTCTGTCTAACCCTGTAATCTGACAGATAAATCTAAGTCTTTGGGTATTGGCTTGTTGATTTGATTCAGTACTCAAAAATCAGAGCTTTATTAGATTTCCTTTTTAATTTCCTGATTCATAAAAATTAGGAATGTGAGACATATACATCCTGAAAGGTCATAATTAATGAAGACAGCAAGCTGAAATCCTAATTTAAAGATCTTTGAACAGGTCACAAGTTTTCTGGGGGTAATTTATTCATCTCCCTTTTTCTTATTTTCTACCTCTGTCTCTCTGTACAGGTAAGAAAGTTTCCTGCTCAGACGGATTGGGCATTGGAACAGAAAGGGCCACGTTAATAAAGCCATGCTGTGATGTAAAAAATCCAAAAGGTTTTACCCGAGGCAATACAACTTACCAGTGCATCAACAGCTCATGGAGGGTTGCAAGGAATGACTGCCTGTCTGGACCAATAAATGACCTGCTGAGTAGTGCTGAGGTAACACTCACGGGTGTTTTAGAGGTTGGGCTGGGGAGGTGGGGGGAAGATGGAGCAAAAATGTTGGTTGCATGATTTCTGCTTATCACGATCTAAAACATGTGAAGCATTAAAAAGTTTCTTTTAAAAGATATGAAGAATGTTTGGCTCTATCTACACCAGCTAGTGAAAGAGCCAAGGTCCCCTCCTGGGGCCCAGAGGGCCTGAGGCACTGCATGGATAATGTCCATACACATGAACGCTGTGTCTCCCAGGCAAGGTGACCTTGTCCATGGCATTCATAAGGAGCAGTTGCTGGCCTGGAGCATTCCCTGAGCCGTGCTCAGGCACAAGCCCAGAGCATGTTACAGAGCACACCAACAGTGAGGCCATAGGAACAGCTCCAGGCCACTGCTCAACCTCATCCCCAGGCCCTTCCTACAGTGCCTACTCCCCTGGCCACTACACTTGACAGACAGGTGCCAGGCCTTGGTTTTCAGCCTTGGTATCCTCCCACAGTTCTCTTCCCACCCACAAACCATTCAGAGTCACCTTTGTCTCAGTGAGGTTAGAGAATTTCACATATGTGATGTGCTGTTATCTTCCGTTCCAGTCCTTGGTCAACAGCCCTGAGGCAAAAGCACAACTACCCTCCTACCTTGCACAGCTTAAGGAACAGACAGGAAAGGAGCTAACCACGATAAACAATTCTTCAGCAAACCTAGGCGCAGTCGTCACCATCCTGGATATGATCTCCTCTATCCCAGCAGACGCAGAGGAGCTCACTATTTATGTAAGGTTTTATTTTAAGTCTTATCTACACCTACCAAGCCATTTGGCCCCTTTTGTCACAGGGGATAATGTTCTCCCTGAAGAAGTTTCACACTTACTTAGGATCAAGATAAGGAAAGTTTTAAGGGAATGAGATGAAGTGACAGCAAATATACAGAGGAGTTTATGAAAACTCAAAATGATGAGGACAAGGAGCCTATGCATGGAAGAGAACCTGCTGTAAGCTTAGCAACTAGAAATATTCTAGGAACACATGGATATCTCCAGCATTCTCAGACAGGAAAGGACAAGGAATGATGGATGAAAAATTGGACATGAGCCAGCAATGTGCTCTTGCAGCCCAGATACCCAACCGTGTCATGGGCTGCTTAAAAAGGATTGTGACCAGCAGGTCAAGGGAGGTGATTCTGTCCCTCTACTCTGCTCTGGTGAGATTCCACCTGGAGCACTGCATCCAGCTCTGGGGTCCCCAGGGCAAGAAAGATGTGGACATGCTGGAATGGGTCCAAAGGAGGGCCACAGAAATGATCAGAGGGCTGGAGCAGGTCTACTATGAGGACAAGCTGAGACAGTTGGGGTTGTCCAGCCTTAAGAAGAGAAGGCTTGGGAAAGACCTTATTGCAGCTTTTCAATACTTAAAAGGGGCTTATAAGAAGATTTTTTATCAGGGCCTGTAGTGACAGGACAAGGGACAATGGTTTAAACTGAAAGAGGGTAGGTTTAGATTACGTATTAGGAATAAATTGTTTACTATGAGGGCAGTGAGGCACTGGAATAGATTTACCAGAGAAGCTGTGGATGCCCCAAACCCTGGAAGTGTCCAGGATCAAGCTGGATGTCCCTGCCCCTGGAAGGGAGGTTGGACTGGATGACCTTTAAATGTCAAAACCATTCTGTGATTCTATGATTCCATGAGTAGAAGTAGGAATAGAAAAAAAGGTTGAAATAGGAATAGGGAGAGTAAATTTCAGGAACCATGAGCAAGCAAGGAAAATAAATTGGTTGTAACAACAAATGAATAACAAAAGAAACCTTAGAAATAATTGGGAACCTTGATTGCGAGGTCCAGAGGAAAAGCACTGCTCTTCTGAACATAAAAGTGCAAAAAGCCTTGATGGTTTGTAGATAGAGAGCCCTACATGTGACACCAAGAATTCAAAGACAGCACGAATGCTGAGAAAGAAAGGAAAGAAGGCTGGAGATGCAAAAATACTAAATAACGTGTAAAAAAAATAGTCACACAGCTCTGCTTTTGGAAACCTTAACTTGCAAACAGAGCATGCAGAGGGTTAACAACAGAAGACTTCACATGGACTGAGCAAAATAAGAAAATGCTGGGCTTTTTCAAAAGGCACTTCTAGGACCACGCATAAATTACCATCAGAAACAACAATTAATTGTATGGGGTTTCAGTAACTGCATTATTCTATTGTTGTTCCAGAATTTCCTATTCACAGTGAACTTAGTTGTTGATGATTCCACAACTGAAGCTTGGAAAAACCTGAACGAGGAGAAGACACGACAAAGTTCTTTGTTACTGCAGTCAGTAGAAAAATTTTCCCTGCGCCTTCGACCAGTTAATAACACCATTCCTTCTGTCCATGCAAACACCATTCAGCTCCAAGGGATAGTTGTCAAGGAAAATAACACAGATTATAACAAGGACTTCCTCAGTACAAAAAACCTCACAGTCAACGTGCTTATTAGTGGCACTGAAATCCAGACTCTAACCCAAAATTCAACCATTGTCAGTGTGATGTACTCAAAATTTGAACATATTTTGCCCCAGAATAAGTTCGAATTTGTGAACGGTTTATTGATAACAACAACTTTGAGCAGCAACAGAAGCCAGAAGTTTGATGTTAATATGACATTTGCAAAGGAAGACTTGTCTCTAAAGATGCCCAAGTGCGTCTTTTGGAACTTCACACTCAACAATCACAGTGGGGACTGGGATACTAGTGGCTGCACAGCCACAGAGTCAGGAGATTATGTCATTTGCTCGTGCAATCACTTGACATCATTCTCCATCCTGATGTCACCTGATAGATCCTCCGAGGTAAACTTTGAAGATTATATTTCCTATGTTGGCCTGGCCATTTCAATCGTGAGCTTGGTGGTCTGCATTATAATTGAATCCTTGGTCTGGAAGTACGTGACAAACAACACAACCTCCTACATGCGCCACGTCTGTATTCTCAACATTGCTACATCCTTGCTGATTGCTGACGTTTGGTTCATTGTCACTGCCTCCATTGACCAAAACCAGCAGAGGAGCAGAGACATCTGTATCATGGCCACCTTCTTCATCCATTTTTTCTACCTGTGTGTCTTTTTCTGGATGCTGAGCCTGGGCCTCATCCTTTTCTACAGACTGGTGTTCATCTTACACAACACAAGTAAGACTGCTCAGAAGGCGGTGGCATTCTGCCTGGGATACGTGTGCCCCTTTGTCATTGCAGTCACCACCATCGCTGTCACCCTGCCAAAGAACAATTACACAAGAAAGGATGTCTGCTGGCTCAACTGGAAGGACAGCAAAGCTCTCCTGGCCTTTGTCATACCTGCCTTGATCATCGTGGCCACAAACTTGTTCATCGCCGCAGTTGTTATAATAAAAATACTGAGGCCAACTATTGGGGATAGGTCAAGCGGGCAGGAGAGGAAATCTCTGTTTCAAATTGGCAAAAGTGTGGCTATCCTGACACCACTGTTAGGCCTCACGTGGGGTTTTGGCCTTGCTACCATCATCAAAAACAGTCATCGAGCTTTCCACATCCTCTTTGCTCTGCTCAACGCTTTCCAGGTGAGTTGCACATAGTTTTATTTCCTCTGTTATGATTTCACATAGAGACATTATTGCAGTGCTGTGCTTGGCAGGGCATAAAAACAGCAGGGGAAAGTTAAGATTTGCTTTACACATCCTTATTCCAAAAGGGCTCTTTGGGAAACCCATTCCAGGAATTCTGCAGTATTTCATATTCTCAGCTGCCTTAACAGATGTGCCTTATAGATAAAGCTGGCCTAAAGTAACTCCCTACTTTGTCAGTAGTTTTGGGATCAACTTCATTGCCAAATACCAGGAAAACAGCTCTGTTATGTTCAGGTAGGCAAACTTAAGCATCCCTGTTCTCATTCATAGTGCACCTGGAGGCACTGTGTTATGCTTTTGTGGGTTCAAGTATAAACAACGTGAAAGCCAGCAGAATCAGCTGAGCAGTACTAATGATAAAGGCAGGAACTGACAAAAATACACACGATTGAGAGTTTTCAGTCAGTATGACTTTTACAACATATTTAGGTGGCCAGAAGGATCCCAATACAAGGAGATTTCTTAAGGACAAAATAGTTATGTGTACTCTGTCTCTTTAAAGAGAATTGTTAAGAATTGCCATCATTAAGAATGACATCAAAACTGTTGTTCAAACCAAACTCACTGGCCTTTTTCTTGGAACCTGCTAGTTTGCCTGGAGAGCACAGGCAGGACATGTCTTCCATGCACAAATGTTCCTTCTTCCAAATACATTTAGTGCTACCAAACTGTCTGTGTCGCTTTGTAGACCAGATAAACACAAAATTGAAATAGACCAGGCCCAGGGAACTGCCAAATCAGCAGTCCACTATGTGATATGCAGTTAGAAAAATGGCCTCATTTTTCTAACTGAAAATGGCCTCATTTTCTTCTGAACCTGAAGAGTTCAGAGTTTCAATAATACCATGGACAATGTTTGAGATAATGATGAGATATTGCAATTAAGGTTGGTGTCATCAAAATGCATATAATTATCTGTCTCCTAGGGATTATTCATTTTGGTGTTTGGGACTCTCTGGGACAAGAAGGTAAGGATTCAAACTATTTCTTACATTATGTCAAAATAATGTTGGAATTTGAACAGAATTTCTGTATTTACTGACTGACTGACTTTTTAAACTAATAGATACAAGAAGCCCTGTTGAAGAGGAATTCATCATCCAAATGGAGTTCACAGCAATCAAAGGTTAGAACCTTGACCTACGAATGTATTTTAGTTACTGCTGAGTAGTCTAACGTTCTCCAATGCACTTTATATTCTAGATTATTTATTAGAACAAGTCAGAGAAGACACTAACAACATAAATATGATTACATCCCCTTTTTCAAAGTTCATTATTTCAACTGTAATTGGTAAAAAAGTGAGAAGGAGGTTAGTGAACATTTGCTTTAAATTCCACAAGAAATAAACTAGAAAATATAACTGAGACTTTTAGTTAGAAAACAGAAAATTTCTTTGGCACTATGATTTATTCACAACCTGAGAGAAATGCAAGGGAGGCCTCTCAGGGAATTATTATTTCAACTTACACTTCTGTATTTATAACACCTTCCCAGAAAATGCCAGGATGTGTAAGAATCTTAGAATGGTTTGGGTTGCAAGGGACCTTCAAGATCATGTAGTATCAACACCCACCTCCCCTTCTTCCTGAGCTACCAACGGTGCTGGCATCACCCTTATATGGCAATAAAGCTTGATTTTATATTGGTATTTGAACAGGGTTTATTCAGAAGAGCCTGTACAGGTATTGCTAAAGAACTAGGAAGCCGACTTAAAAGCAAGGATAATTAAGAAGATGAGAAACTAGGCTCAAAGGAGTTAAACAGTCCCTTAGACTTGACCTGTCGGTTCAGAAGAGCAGCATTGGATCAAAACACTCCAGTTTCCACAGGAATTGCTGAAGCTGTAAAGTACCCTCAGGGATCATCTTGCACCACACTCCCATCAGAGCATGGCCAGCTAGAACTCACAGCTGTGTCCAGTTGGGGTTTGAGTAGCTCCAAGGATGGATACAACACAATTTCTACGTGCAGCCTTTTCCTGGGTTTGACCACCTTCACAGTGAAAAAGTTTCATCTTAAGTGGGATTTCCTGTATTTCTATTGGTACTCAATGCCTCTTGTCCTTCCACTGGGCACCAAGGAGAAAAGTCTGGCTCTGACTTTGCTCGGTCCTAGTCAGACAGACCCCAGCATGTCCTGGCATTGGGTTTGTTCCTCCCCAGGGACAGGAGGACTTTGCACTTCCCTTTGCCGAACTTCGTAAGATTCCTGTCATTCCATTTCTCCAGCCTGCTGAGGTCTGAGAATGAGCAAATAAAGCAATATCAAAGTCTTTCATTAAGCTTTTTACTTGTGATTCATTTACCTTCTTTCTCTACCACCTTATGATAGAGGTGACAATACACAACACTGCCTAATTAACCCCACCAGGGTACAACTAACAAATGAAGGAGGACTGAACAGAAAAATATGTGTTTTACATGCCTTTTTTTAACACATCTTTGGAGGAATCCCGTGAAATTCTCAAACTACTCCAGAACTGAAAAAGAAATTTCATTTTAGCAGCAAAAAGTGCCTTCTTTCCTTCGCATCTGGACTGCAGAGAGTTGTGTTCCAGTGCCCTCTAGCGTGCCAAATTAAATTTGCCTCAGATTATCTCAGGCTGCTGGCCGTCAAGAACAATCCCCATTCACATAAAATCTTAGCTTTTCTGCCTACCTCAATGGCCGTACTGCCACAGATAAGGGACCGGGACCCCTCACTGCCTGTTAGAACAGACTGGAGCCTAAGCATCTTCCCTGGCCAAGAGTTAGAGACAAGCAATTTGTGCCCTGTAGTTTCTTTTAAAGTTGATCTCCATCATCATCACCATAAACATGAAAATGTGTGAACTTGATACCTCACGAACATCTAACTTGGCCTTCTGTGGATTGTTTCTTCATACTACTGAAACAAAGTTTATTGGAACCTTTTTGTTTTTTCTCCTTAAAATGCGGCTACAAAGAAAGTTCTTTTGACAAAAAGCAATTTTCTCTCTTACAGTCATCCTCCCTGATCCTGGTGACACCAATGCTTGCTATGAGCTACCCATTTTCAAGAACCTTTAACAACTTATGTGGGAAAACAGGTATGTGACAGTAGATCTCCCTTACTGAAGCACAATGTTTTGCCTTCATTCTTGCTCTCAGGGTCTGTTCAGTCCTGATATCCATCAATCTGTTTGTCTCTCCATGCATCCACAGATGGTTTTTAATCTTCTAGTGTAGAGGAACTGCAATGAGTCTAATTGTAACATAATGCTAGCAGCACAATTGTCTATCTCTACATCAATTATTGGCTGTTTCACCAATTCTAAACCCCCCTAACTGAGCTTTGTTTTGAGCTTAATGAGATCACAGCACAGTTCATCCATTATTCATGTACCCTTCACCACCTTGGAGCTGTATTTCTTCAAAGGTTCTCTGGCTGTCATTTTGTGGACATCATCATTTCAGTTAAGACTTTATCTTGCAAAAAGCATTTCTGGAAAGAACATTTAATTTCTAAGTGTCCAATCTTTGTATCCAAAGATTGTTCAGAGAAGATAGTGACACTTGGGTCTTAGTTTAGGGCCTTTTGGCCACAAGAGGGAGGGTGCTGGGATTCATCGCAGGACCTTGTGGATGTGTTGTGTTCTGGATATATGCCCAGGCTCCAGGAGAAGCACCAAGTGCCTCTATTTGTGTGAGAATATCATTGCCCTGTGGCACAATTGGCTGTTCAAGCTGACACATCCTGGCCGTGTCACCAAACACAGTGAATGCTGTGGTTGCTGGTATTGCTGTAATCCAGGTAGTGCCGGGGCTGCAGGGCAAGGCAGAGCCACCTCAGCCACCAGCACAGGTGTGACTGTCCTTACTTTGCAGTGCCAGCATGTCCCAGACTCTCTGGCCTTGTCTAACGCCTGTGCTTTGTTTTGCAGGAAAATACAGAGTATCCTCTTCAGAGCCATCCACCTCTTCCACTGAAAATACTTCCAAGGCATATTCCTTGCTTAACTGAAGCACTGCCAATGCTAAATT
This sequence comes from Struthidea cinerea, assembly GCA_013397865.1. NCBI lineage: Eukaryota > Metazoa > Chordata > Aves > Passeriformes > Corcoracidae > Struthidea > Struthidea cinerea. Next base: position 2,272,368 of record VZTI01001285.1, read on the forward strand.
GTGTAACTCTGAAAGGATCTCTTCCAAGATACACACAAAAAGTACCTGGGAGTCACCAGGAAGTGGACTGCTTCATTTTGACTGAACTGTGCCTTGGTGCATTCTTCTGGAATAATCATTTCTGGTTAATGTGTAAGGCAGGGAATGGGAGAGAGGTGGAATTTTACAAGGACTACCAATCCCAGAAGGGATTACAAGGATTTGAAGGACTTCAAGTGCAAGAAAGGACCAAGAAAGGGAGTGAAGAATTCTCAGCCCTCTAGTGGGTGCTTCGTACTATGCAGTCCTGAGCCATGAATTGCAGTGCTTCACACAGTCGTTGTCCAGTGGATTTCGTATTTCCCGTATCAACTCTCTGAGTGATCCCAAAGGCCTGGGTAGATACTCAAGTACCTCACAGCTTCTCTCCTGCCCTCGTATTAGAGTCTGGAAAGGCCATAGTGGTCTCCACTTTCTATTTAAGAATTTCTGGAACCAAAAATTCCCAACTGAGAAGGCCCATTTCAGATCTTCACTTTTGACTTACATAAAATGAAGACCATGATGATTCCTGCATGGTCTTCTTTCAGATGGAAAGACTGAAAGCTCCATGTGGCACTTTTTTGAAGAAAATGAAGCTTTATGCCCTTAACAATATTTTTCTTTCCCTTGATATCTACTGTGGTAAGACAGAGATGGTTGCTGCCCTCTGCCACAGAGGGGACTGCATTTATTTAATGCATAGTAGTGTTCAGAATGCAAGGAGTGCCTTGTGTAAAGTCTGTACATTTGGGTCTTCTCTCAGAGGAGAAACACACTCAGAGAATAAACTCTGTAGTGAATATAAATCACCACGTGCCAGGCAGGATGAATGGTTTTGTATAAATTATTGCTCTAACACTACATTTGTGGAACCAGTTATTTCAAGCCTGTATTCCTTTAAAGGAAGGATTCCTGTCTTGAAAAGAACCTGAAAAGTATTTATAATGCACAGAAATGTTACAAAATTTAATGTACAATATCGTGGATGGAATGATGAAGATTTAGTTTTGAGGCCAATATCACATACTGCAGTCAGGTGGTACAGCCCCATTTGATTGTCAGGGAATCAGGCGTGTGTTTGCCAAAGGTGAACCTGTTCCTGGAACTTTGGGGTGAATCAGGATGGGAAACTGCTCCCTACAGTTAGAAGCACTTATGATGGTTTGGTATGGGCAAGGTGGGGATGACTGAAGACAATAATCAAGCATCAACTAAATATGGTATTTATATTGAAAGCAATTGGTTTTTGCTTCAAGATGTAGATATAATGCTAGAACTAGAACACACTTCAAGATGAAAATCCAGAATGTCTTTGAACTGCATGGCCAGTGGAAACTTGAAAATCCCACCTTCACACATTATTTCAATCAAATCTTGCCTTTGTGCAGCCATTTGGTTTAGCTCACTCTGGAAATAGTGTGTGCAGTAATGAACATCCTCTCCTGCTGAGTGAGAACAGGCTTTACATGGACTGTGAAGTACAAGTGTCTGCATAGTCCCAGTTCCACCACACCATGTCCCTGCAGGCATTTCATCCCTGAGGTTTCACCACACTTCCCAGTTAAGCTGAGCCTGGCTCTTGACTGTCTGCATGAGAAATCAGGATGTGATACCAAGCTGCCTGGCACCAAAGGGCCATCTTTGAGGGATCTTCAAAGGCAAAGTCCGTGCCAGTGTAACAAAAGCCATGACAATTCACCAATGAGAAGCAGCTGAGAAATTACCTGTGCCAGTCTAAAGACTTGGAGTCCAGCTTCACTTGAATACAGACACAGATAAAATGGGAGAGAAGAAAAGGGGGGAATACGGAATGGGGCAAGAAGGGGAAACACATGGCAACAAACATCCTGTACCCCTTCCCCGCAACTCTCAGCAGCAAGAACCAAGTCTTTGGCATAGGCAGTGTGGGCCGTGGCTCACCAATAGTTTTCTCCCTTCATGAGTCTGATATTTTGGGCTGTTACCCCAACTCTTCTCTTTGTTCTGATCCAACTCCCTTTATTCACCTTCCCTCCTTGAAGTAAAGGCTGTCACAGGGCTCATTTCCTGATGATTGCTGTCACTCATGTATCTCCCCCCCTGGACAGCAGTCCCTCTGCCACAGCTGCGGCCTTGCCCGGACCATAAATAAACCAGTGTGGGGACCAAGTAGAACTTGCAGGGCTTTTTCCATTTGCAGCTTGGCTGGAGTAATCCCTCTAAACAAGGCTTTCAGGAGAGGGTCCTGGTTGACCCTGGTTCAGCACGGCTGTGAGCATCACCCAAATCATCGAGCCTATGTTGTCCCCAAGGTCAGGTGAGCCAGGGTAGCCAAGAAGGAGCCTGTCCACAGCTGTCCCTGAAAGGGATGGCCACCAGCCCTCACTGAGACCCCTGTGTAACTGCAGGTCTGCACCTGCCAGCCATGCTGCAAAGGATGAGGTGTCTTGTTAACAACAAAGAAAATATCTGCCCAGCAGAACCGTCTAGTTCCAGTCCCAGCCTCGGACTAGGAAACAACCATACAAGAGTTGTCCTGCTGTGATGCTCTGAAGGGAGCCAGACCAGCAAACAGGGCCCAAATGCACCCAGGACCACCTGGTGGGACATCCCCCATGTCTGGAAGCCACGACAGGTTCTCCTGGCAGAGAAGAGTCAGTGTGTGGTTTGGCAGAGTGGAGACTTGGGCTCCGTCTACACGAGCAAACAGAACAATGTCGGAGCCTACACATGTGTTTGGAGCGCATAGTGACAACCTGCATTCTTATTCTTGGTGCCCCTTTAGGGACACCAAAATCATGGGCAGGGTAGCACTTGGCTGGGGCTTGCCTGGATCCTCCCTGCCTTGATTTCTATCTCACACATTCACTAGAAAGGCGCACCATGTAATTTTATTCAACTTTATGGATCTCCTGTCTTTCATTGCATAACCCTGAGTGATTTATGAGGTTGTCAGCTTGGGTGGGAAACTCATTTGATCCAAGGGGGAATCCCCTAATCCAGATGGCAGAAAGTAATCAGATCTGTAATTCCCTTTCACCGGTGAGATCCAGGCAGTCAGGCATGTTGCAGGGAAAGCTGATGTACATGTTTGTTTCGGTTTTATTCCAAAGGCAAAGAATAATAGGGACAGAGTATTAACTAGGTGATAATGCCTTAATTAAATGGATGGTTTGTCCCTACCCACAGGACTGCTGTGATCAGCAGAATGGATCTAAGTAGGAATCAGCTCCCTGTGTACAACCTACTGCCATGAGAGTGCATTTTCCCTTGGCTGCCATCCCTTGTAACTTGTATCTGATAAGTTCAAGGGCAGCATCACCCTCTGTGATTATTTACCATTTGCATTCCGAACTCCTGCAGAGACAAAGAAACTGCTTTCCAAGGAAACCTGGATATCAGAGTTTCAAGTGTGGAAACTGTTGGAGCCCTTAAAAGCAGAGATCTTAGGACATACTAGATGAATTGCTTCCTGATATCTGCAGTTAAGTTCAAGGGTGTCAACACCTTATCCAGCACATTGTAGTACCACAGACCCAGTCTTCATCTTCACACACTCATCGACTTGTGAGATGATGATTTCCAAAGACATGTGAACTTAATGGCAACCATGAAAGATTCTACCCTATGATGATTGATACTCTGCTCCAATTTCATCCAGAGCCTGTTGAAATTATGGGAGTTCTATAGTTGCTTAAAAAAACCCCTTCGATTAGGCTCAGAGAATACCTGTACACTTGAGTCTTTGAAAACCTTATGTGATGAAACCCTCTAGAAAGACAACTAACTTTAATGTGGATGTATTTCCCTGCTAGAGCACTGGCCAAAACCGTGGAATAGTAGTTTATGAATTCTGTGTAATAGCTAATTAGTGTAAGAAAACCAGCACAGCCCCAGGGAAAGTGAGTGATGTATTGACTTACATAAGTGAGTTATGTACTGACTTACATAAATATCTGTACCCTTTAGAATTCTTGAGCAATTTTTGTAGGAACATTTCCAGAATCTTAATACATGTGTTTTGGTGTGACTTTTAGCAGTGTTTTGAGAGGTTCTACCAGTTATTTAATCTGAGTTTGAACTGTGGCTGAGAGTAAATGCATAGGCTCTCAGCACTGCTGCTTGCTATGGGATGAAGAAACAAAACTTTCAAAAAAACATACAAGAAAGGCAGTATATGAATTTTCATCAGACAGCAGCTCTACATGACACACTTTAACTGCCACATCCCTCAGAAAAAAACAGACTGCTGCCAAGCTGTTGGCAGAGCTTTTCATCCACGTGATGACTGGTTTTCTACTATTTGTATTCATAGTTTTTCACTGAAAACTGGTATCTTATGAACTATGGGAAAACAGCAGGCTGAGATTTGTTCGCCCTGCAGTTTTTTATCTTCTAACCATCATGGAAATGAGGATAATAGATAAGACAATAGTTCCAGCAATTCCACCAATCACCATTCCCAGGATGTTCCCGTGGACCTGCCTTGACTGACACCTCTCACCTGTGAAGAAGAAGGCTTGTCCTGATGGGCACCTGGGAAAACAAAGCACAGAATCAGTAGATCAGGAGCCTTGTCATGCCCTCACCCCAAGCTCCTCACATTCATTATCCCAGATGAGCTGTGCCCATTGGAGGGATTCACATCACAACGTTCCCACCTTGTGTGGAGGCTATTTACACACCCTGGCAGCACCACTGAATGGGGCTTCTTTGCTTTATGCAAAGAAACCTGCCCTCCTGGCAGGAACCAGTCACTGTGGCAAAGTGTTTTGTTTCTTCTGTTCCTTGGAGACCTAGTGGCTTAGACCTCTGAGATCTGTAGCTCTGAATACTTTTTAGCTGCATCACTTGAAGAAGAAAGCCAGGGCAAGGAAGGAGGAGGTCTGTGGTACCTGCAGCTTGCTTTTCCTTTCACAGTCACACAGACTCCATCATTCTGACAAGGGTTTGGGTCACACGGGTCTGGCAGATAAGGCAGCTGGTCTTGGACAGGCTCCATGTCCTGGGCTGCTCTCTTCTGTCTTTCAAGAACGAGGCCTTCCGTGAGGGCAAATTGCACAGGTTCAACAGGAACTTCAGTGTTATTGAGGTGAATTATATCTTTTAAAAAAGGAGAAAGACATCAGAATCAGTGAGTGATGCTATGTGTAGTGTGCCTTATACCAGGGGCTCACAGGGTGCTTTGTGGACCAGAGGGTGCTCCTTGTCCATTTTCCCCTTACAGAGCTCTTGCTGTACGACAAGTTCTGTGTATTTAAAGCACAAGATAGAAAATAACACTGAAATTACAGAAACTAGTTAGGTAAATCTGTGATGTTCTGCACTTTGAAAAATTATGCCAAATGAGGCCATTCTATTTGGAAATAAACACAGTGGGGATAGCCTTTAGTATGTTTAGTGCTTAGAAATGGACATAGCTACTGGTCAGGGTGCTTAAGGGTGTCTAAGAAGTTAACATTTCAAAACTCACTGCCATTTAGATCCCTCTGAACTCACAATCACTTTAGTCAACCTCACCCGCCTGACACTAGGACACAGAAATGCTTTTTAAAGTTGATTCCCACTGGAAGAGATGTTTGAGACAGGTGGCAAGAGTTATTTGAATGTATGAAAAAAGAAAGAATCACCTATTTTGTAAGGAGAATGAGGAAAGGGGTCCTTACCATTAAATTCTGCAAAAATAATCAGGTCATCATTTTTCAGGAAGCTTCTCCGTCTCATCTGGCTGTGGGATATGAAGTTACTCCAGCCCCAGGCTACACTTCTGTTGCAATTGCACGACTCATCAAATCTTCCAGCAATTGATGGTTTATCCCATATTACAGCTCCATTATCTGCAAAGAGAAAATGAGAACCACAATGTTGTGCAGCTCAAAGTACTACACGACTGTTTTCTGCATTACAGTGTTAAACGGGATTTATGCTGTAAAATCAAGTTCAGACCTGAAATTCCCAAACAAATCCCAGAGGACTGACAAACTAAAGGCACCAGGCGATCATCAGGTGTGGTCTGCATGAGGATTCTTAGTCTATGTGAGACCACTGAAATTCCACCACTCCTCTTTCACTGAGAACTAACCAAACACAAATTGCCTCCTCATTGTCACCAGCTAAGAGTTTCCTCCTGAGTAAGGATGCTCCCCCACCAGTTTGTAAGTACCTATAGGTTAGAATTTAGCAGATTTTGGTCATTCCTATAATTTTATTAAAAATATTAATATTTAGGTTTTAAAAGCTCCTACTGAAAAGTATGTACTTAACTTCCACTAGAAAAAGTAGAAAGTGATGAAGATTCATGTGTAGTATTTTATTCTTTAACAAACTCCGTTTTGTCCTATTATTCTTATTTCTATCATAGAATCACAGAATAGTTTGGATTGGAAGGGACCTTAAAGATCATCTCGTTCCAACCCCTGCCATGAGCAGGGACACCTTCCACTAGACGAGGTTGCTCCAAGCCCCATCCAGCCTGGCCTTGAATCCTTCCAAGGATGGGACATCCACATTTTCTCTGTGCAGCCTGTTCCAGTGCCCCACCATCCTCACAGTAAAGAATTTCTTCCTAATATCTATTCTAAACCTATTCTCTTTCAGTTTGAAGACAATTCCCTTTTGTCCTGGCACTCCATGCTTTTGTAAATCGTCTCTCTCCATTTCTCCTGCAGGCTCCCTTCAGGTACTGGAAGGCCACAATTAGGTCACCCTGATTGTTCAGCCTTCTCTTCTACAGGCTGAACGATTTTGAACTAACATATCCATGAGAAAGGGTGAATGTTGTGCATTCAGACCATGTAGGCTGAGGTTCACTGAGCATGTTGACGTTGACTGAACCTCCAAAGTGCAGGTTTAAAATTTTGTTGATTTACTACTAGCAGAATACTGCACCGTGCTGGCATTCCACCAACCTGTGATGACATGTCACCTATCACAATGGACAAACCACAAGCAGAATGGGAATTGCCCGCTCTCAGGAGAACTCTACATTTAGAATCATACTCAGATGTCCCAGGGGTTGTTCATAACAACACCAACCTTTTATGTGTCACTTTTCATATTATACAATCTTCTACAGGCAGGAATTCTGAGTCACACACTGGGAAGTTGTACACAGGAAAGTTTCCCAAACTGGGAAATATGTCCAAAGCTTCTCAGCTCTGAGTCCTACACTCAGTCCTCTTACTCTGATTCCTTGGCTCTCACTGCCAACATTTCTCCAGGCAGACACCGCTTACCCGAGTTAACGTGGTCTTTGCTTGTGGTGAAGCTTTTGCTCGAGGACATCCTTTTCAGGACATCGGGGTCCTGATCCAGCACTGTGAGTGTGGCCTGGCGGTTCAGAGCCGGCCACTCCAGAACGGCATCGTTCTCTCCACTGCATAGGTGGAAGGCAACGCGAGCGTAGCCGCTGTTCTGGTAGTTGGGCAACACGCTGATGCCAAATCCATAACCCTCAGGGCTGTAAAAACGGGGGCTTTCAATAACACTGATGGATGAGTTCTCAAGGATTTTGCTGAAGTTGTGAATGACCCACACAGCTGTGGGACAGGGGGTCTCTGTCAGAGTGACATCATCAATAGCAATCCCACCCGATGAAGAGCTGGGGTTGCCCTTCAGCCCTTGGAAGAGGTAACGGAACTTCTTCTGAGCGTTGAGGGTTACGTGGGCAATTTTCCAGTTGGAGTCACTGTCCGCTTTGATAAAAGGAAAGCAAAACATTGCTATCAGTGTGATTAGAGATATTATGAAGCAACTTGCTCCTAGCCATCCATCCCAGCTGCACTTTTAGACAACTGGACCTCTCACAGAGTCCTGAAGGCCAGAGATCTTAAGTTGATGTTGGGACTATAATATATCCACACTGTTTTGTCATCTAAATGCTTTGGACATGTTGTACAAGGAACTCTTCACACATTAGGGAATGACAGTCTCTACTAGAAAGGGCAACATGCTAAGAGCTAAGACAAAAAGGAGGGTGGGAATCAATGACCCAATGTGCTAGAATTAGTTTTTTGTGACACTTTTCCAGGGAATTATCCCTCCCTGCAAGCTGCTGCAGCCTGATGTAGGCAGATTATGACGGGTCTTGTGCTTTGACAACATAAAACACATGCAGCCACAGTGGCTGAGTTTGTCCTATTTAGCAAATCACCTAAAGGGGAATCCAGTTCACATTTCCAAAACTACATATGCTTTTATATTTCCAACTATCTGAAAATCAGTCCGAGATTCTTATTGACTGCAGAGGAACACAGGTATTTACACCTGATCAGCACACTCTTAGATCATATAACAGCCAGTGGAGACAGTCAGTTGGTCTCAGCATAGCTTGGGGTCCCTCTTAAACACCGAGTGTAACATAATTTTAGGAATGTTGCGACTTCTGCTGTGAAGCACCAAAATTACAATATTACAACCCACAGTTCCTCATGTAATACCAAAATTCTTAGCTGTATTGCAAGATATTCTAGTAAGATATTCTGGTAACTTCGGGAAAATATTTTGGTTTCTGAGACAGTCTTCTGCATTCATGGGCACAGTAAGACAACTCCTCCCCTCTACCCAAATACTCATCTTATTTCCAGAATTACCTTGAAAGGTTTGAATTTTCCTCATCTTGCGAATGTTGCCAGTGCCATCATCCTCTTTAAGCCAGATGATCAGTTTGTCAGAAGGGCTTCCCGTGGTCCTATAGAAGAACTGGAGGCACTGCTGAGTTCTCTTTGGATAAAGGATTCTGGACTCTAGGATTGCCACCTCATCTGCCCGGCCAGAACTGGTGCTGAAGAACATGAAGTAGCCAGCATCTGGGAAGAAAGGGTAGACTGTCACTGCCTGTTTACACATTTCCTGCAAAGCTGCATAGTGTAAATTCATCATTTCAACTGCACTTTTTAGTAAGCAGAAGAGTAGTACTTAACGTGAATAGTAAAGGAAATAGCATGTGATAACCATCCAAGACAGACTGGGATAAGAACAGGAGTAGTAATTCAGCATATATATGGAACTCACTGCTGTCAGCTCATGTCAGTTTTGCATTAGTTGCTCTAATTGGAAATTGGATTCCTCAGGAAAGTCAGAGATATATGAAACAGAGGATTCAGTGCTGACCACAAGCAATTAGTAGATACTTTTTTTACTTGATTTATACTGACGATAATCTAAAAATGAGATTTTAGAGATCACATGCTATATTGCCTTGTAAAGAGTAAGATAATTTCTCATCAGCAATGAAGATAATAAAAAGGGGTTGGACACAAAACTAGCACTGTCCTGACCTTGAATATGCAGAAGGTTTTTTTTTTTACAGCTTGCCCAAACACTTCAAAACTCAATTGCTCAGCTTAAGAAAATTATTTCAGAATTCCTGCTCCTCTAGTTTAATTTTCCATTAATGTTTTTGAAGTGTTCTTTATTTTAGTTTTGAAGTGTCTACTTTTACCCTTATATTTACAAGGATTCACCATTTGCACACTTATATCTTGGTATCACATGAAGTTTTTATGTCATATCTGTATTGTATTGTGTTGCTTTTTAGTTATTCAATTTCGCCAATGATTAAATTAATTAGTTAAATTTTTTTAGCTGTTGTGTGAAAGTTCCATGGACTCCTGTCCAAGATAACATATCATAGAATCACAGGATGGTTTGGGTTGGAAAGAACCTTAAAGATCATGTTCCAACAGTTACACCTGCAGCTGCATAAAGGCAGTGCAGCTCCCTGCACGGTTAGTGAAGGATTTTGAGCTGTTTAACAGGTTCTCTCTAATCAGTCAGGGGAATTATCTCCATTCCCTTCCACATGGTAGCAATGTTTTGAACTCATGTCCACAGAAACCTTGCTAGAGATTGCTCTATGCAATGTATGACATTTGACTATCAGTTAAACTTATTTTAAATGTGAGTGTATTAAATCCAACTATGAGCACTCTTGCTCCAAGTGAAAAGCAGGGCTGTGAGCCTGTTGTTGATATTGTTATAGTAATAAACCCCCAAATGATCTAGACTCCACCTCCTTTTTGATAAGAAAGTCAAATAAAGGCAACAGTAAGTATCCATGGCAATTAAAATATGGCCCTGGCAGAGTTCAGCAGACTCCCTAAATGTTAAGCTGTACTTTCCCTCCTTCAGTTTAGCCAGCAGTAAGTCAAAAACCCAGAATACCAAAGCTGTCTGGGCATAATAGGACCCATTTGTGTGAGAAGCTTAGAATTTGCCCCCACTTGAGATGATTGCAGAACCACTTCTCAAAAAATGTCTAAATTCCTGATGGAGTCAGTGACCCTCTGGAGGTGCCAAAAGGAGAGACACTCCCTACTCATGCACTCATTTCTACACTTTGGAGATCCTCAGAGTCACCCACCCCTCTCCATTAACTCTTCAAATAACATTGATACTTATTTTGTACTGAGTCACTGGATTTTAAAGCCTAAGTGCACATTAAGTCCTCAGTTCAGGCAGACTGGATTTTACCTGATAAACTCAAACAAGTCATTTAAATTATTTTCTCCAGTTACAATTGTACTATATGGGGTGAGAAAGGGGAGAGAAAGAATTAAGAATCAGCTGAGGGTTAGAAGCATGTATTTCTAGAAAATATCAGGTGGTTGTCTTGAGTTATATCGTATTCTTGGGCCTGATCCACAACTACCAGCATTATAAAAGGTCGGAGATTTGCTCTCTCCAGTGGGTGGCTCACTTGAGGGGAATACGCAACTCCTGAGGGCAGCAAGTCAAAGAGTAACAAAGCACAAGTGAATGTGCTTTACGTCAGGATTCCTTCCCCCTGTACTGAAGCAAAATTTACCACAGAAGTCACTTTTATCTTGGAAGTGTGTTGTAGTTTACCCTGTCTAAACAATGACAAATTAGGCTCTTGCTTTTCAGAACTGCCGGTTGGGATTTAATCTTTATTCTCAGCGGTAAACTAGCAGCATCCTGTGGCTGTGACTGGGGCTCACTGCTCTATTTTTGAGAATGTCTTCCATTGAAAAATGGTGAAATTACCACATCAAAATAAAAAGTATCCCTGAACTCCTATCATCAAATCTTTGCAACTTTCTTCTACTTCCAGAACTAGAACTCCACAAGCTTAACTTCCCATTTGCATTGCAAACACAACATTTATGAGTGGCTACAAGTGCTGTTTGATTCTTATCATGAGGTAACATAACTCTTATACAGACTTTGGAAGTTGAAGTAAATAATTTCCCAGGTTATATTTAAAAGACCTCTAGTTAAGATTGTTCTTTGTCCCCTTTGATCTTGCTGGTGAGGACAACATTCCACTAAATTGAAAAAGTTTAGTGAGAGTGGGAGTGCAAACACTGTACAGAGTCTTTAACAACTTCTCTGAACCTGTCATCGTAATCAGCCCTGGAGAAAATCCAGCTCAGAAAGTGTCCCATTCCTTTGTTTTACCTCTACAGCGCCCAGAAAGTGTGTGGTCCTCCTGCCCTGTCACGCTGCCCTGTTGGTGGACCCAGTCCTGGTCATGGTTGGTGCCCTGGATCATACCACAGATGTTCTCAAACTCAAAAGAACACTGGTCCAAAAACGTGTGAGTTGAAGCTGAAAAAAAATACACACATGGTCACCTCAGAGTAGCAGCTTATTAAAATTTCTGCTCTAATTTTGGGGGGTTTGTTTACAGCAGTATAACCATCCTGTAGAGAAAACAACCCTCATGCTAGTGGATGTGAGCTCAGTGACTCAGAGGAGGAAACATTTGATTCCTGGAGGGATTCCCTGGATAAAGACAACCACCTTTGACCTCTTTGTAGAAGGTTAATGAGCCCCACATGGCAGTGACTGTCTTTGTGCCTGTTTACCAGCCTTGGTGTATTTAACCATTCCTCAGCTGAGGTTATTGTTCTTCATGGCAGTTCCCTGATTGATGAACTCGAGCTCTGTCCTTCCACTCCAAGCAAAGTCCACCCTGTTACCTTAGGCTGGTTCAGCTGAGTTTGCCTGCAAGGTGATGCTTCTGCTGGCAGCACTGAGGGGACAATAACTTTTCGGTAACAACCATGATCAGTGATAACATCTTCAACTAGCTCAGCAAACACCTAGACAGTGTGAGATTCTAGAACTAGCCAATCTCAGGGGCAAAATCATCTGATTAAGACCAAATTTCAGTAAAAGAGGACAAAGTGCAGTTGCATTCACCTCAAAAAAGCACAACAAGGCTGCCTATACACCACAGGCAGAACACAACCACAGGTCTGTACTCCTGGGAGCAGCATGGAAGAAAATGTGTGAATGGTTTGACTTTCCTTGACTAATTTTTACAAAAATAATGACAGTGAGAAGAGCTAAAAAGGGATGAGAAGGGAATAAACTGTTTGTGTTTATCTGCACACCACAGGTCCTGTCCCATACCTCCTCAAGCACATTTGAGAAGTTTTTGTTATTTTAGAGACGTAAGGGCGGTGAACCAGCCTGGCTCAAGTATAACCAAATAAACAGTTTGCCATGGTTAAATTCTGACTTACTGCAGTTGTACATGCGATTCAGTCTTTCCAGGTCAATGGCGCTGAGGTCCAGACGTTGTCCAATTATGTCATCAAATGCTGGTATCTTTGCTGTGATTGTGGGGACACTTTCATTTTTGTTAAACGAAAGTGGTTCATAGTGCATCAATGATTCGTAGTCGTAGGGGGTGTTCAGATCAGTGATGTAGCTGTCATCGTACTTTGCAAAATTGTGCTCTTTGCCTGGTAAAAGAACAGAAAAGTGCTTCATTTTTAGAGAAAATTGAAAGGAAATGGCATTAGCATGTCCCCTTGGATACAGTTTTCTAAGGCACAAATTATATACCCAAAAGCAATTACTTCACAACAGAATATTGAAACTTAGCAACATTTGTGTTTGTTATTTGGACAACAAAGCAGTGCCTTTTGATTGCAGTTCTGTGCTCTCACAGGTGACTTCAGAAAATTCAAAAACAAATATCAATGAGCTGTAAAAAATGGTGTATATAGGAGGTTAGATTACAATAAATAGGAATGGTTCAATAGTAATGATCCTGAAGGATTAAGTTTAAGGATTAACATACTCCATTTCAGAATCTGTGAACATTGATGCAAACATTTCCCAGGATATTAGACCATATATGGAGAAGGAGAGGCCCTGAAACTCCTGAAGGAGATAAATATGACAACCCTGGAGTGTCTTCAGGTTCTGTTCTTCTTTGAAGTAAAGAATGCCCTAGCAATCTCTGGGAGAAAAAAAGGTATTTTTACCTTAGATTTATAATATTGATATTTCTACTGAAATGGCTTTTGGAAACGCATTTCTCATGGTTTCTTGGTGAAGTTATTTGTCCTTAGAGAAAGTTTTTCATTATGAAGGTGTCTGCTAGGGCAAAGAGAGGGAGCCATTTCACAGGCTTCGGTACAGAAGTAAAAAGAGCTTGCCAGCATTTCCAACTGAAAATAATGTTTTCAGAATATCTGGCAATCTTTTTCAAAGACAAAACAGCACATGACTGTGCAGGTGGGTAATTACATTTTCTCTGTATAACAACTGCCCTCCCCTTCTGCAAATCACAAAGGTCTTCAGTTCAAGGCTTGAGATTATATAAGAGCTTGGAATCGTTTTCTTACAGATACTTGAATTGCATCTTTTCTCAAAAATAAAATTTTTTTTAAAACCCTCCTCTAGTCACTCCTTTTCAAACAAATCATTGTTGTGTAATACAGAATCAGATCTCACGGAGGACTACAGGAGAAACTGCCTAGGGACCAGGGGGACTGTGAAGCTTTTGCTGAAACTCATAAAGCCACTGAATCTGATAATACTAAACCTGAAAGCAAAAACCTACGGAGACACGCTGGGCAGGAGAGAAATATTTTGTATTTCCCATCTGATCTAATAATTTTGAGGTTTTTTCACGCGCAAAGTGAATATTTCCAGTTTCAGGAAAGCCTGAATCTCTGAATATAAAAAACTTTCAGATTTTGAAAGGAACTTTGCTTAAAGAAGAGCCACCTCAAATCTCACCATTTAAATAAGTATACAATTTGCATTACATGGTAAGAGGAAACAGAGAGACTGGAAGTGATTTGTTTAAAATAAGAGAACAGATCAGTTCTGGAGCCAAGGGGAAATAAAAGTCCTGATTTCCAAGCAGGGCCTCTCTCTTCTGGCCTTAGACAATCACTGGCTTTTGACCAGAGAAGTTGTACCAAAATTTCTTGATTTACAGTGGTCTCAAGTATGTCCTACTGTTTCTACAATTCTGTCTTTAGGAAGGTCTTAAAATCTAGAATTGCAAATAGGATATTGATAAATCTGCGCTTTGCAAATTGTAACTTGAATGTTAAAACCCACCTGCAATAATTTCGTCCCACCAGATATTCACGTAGTCATCCCGGTCCATCCTCGACTGCTCGTGGTAAAATCCTAAAGCGTGCAGGATCTCATGTTCCACAATAGCTCTGTAGTCACACCTTGACCCAATCGAGAGGTTCTGTCCAGTCTGCAGGTCCCCCACCATGGACCAACACCTGAGAAAGAGGGAGAGTTTACTCCCTGTTCAGTAAAATTTCTTCTCTGTATTTAACTTCTCAATCTGCTCACTGGATTTAAAGCATGATCGTGAAGGTTCTTAATATGAAAGGAGTCACATAAATCATTATTTAGATGCTGACCACACACCTTGATACTCTAAAAACAGGCTGCTCTGAAAGCAGACTTACCCCCAGAAACTACCACTTCATGACTTATCCTCTGTGTCAGAGAAGCTCACCCTGCATTTTTGAAAGCCACAGAAGTTTAGTCCTGCATCAGCTTCCATTTTGCCAAGAAACATAAAACATACATGGAAACAGTAAATGCATCAAAACAGGCTGAGCTTTTTCGCAATAACTTGGGCTAGAGAAAAAACTCAGGGGTATTTAGAATAGCAACATTTGGTCCTTTTTAAGAGCAACCATGCCTTGCATTGGCCAGAATTGTGAAAATAAATTTCCAGTATTAAGATCTTCAACATTAACTTGTCAAAAATTATGGAGCTTGTAAACTTGTAAGACAAGTGTCGTAAGACACTCAAGGAAGAGCTGGAGGCAGAAACATGAAATTCTGGGAAAACAAGAAATATTCACAGCTGATATAGAGAGAAGATTTTTGTGCTTTTCTACATTTTCTTTCAAAACATACTTAGCTGTAGGAAATAAAATAAATCCTTTCAGTTCTTGAAAACTTGAACCTCTGTGTATAAAACCCTTTCAGATTTTGAGAGACCATTCATTAAAGAAGAGCCATGTCAAACCAACAGATATATTACAATAAACTGTCCTTCCAGCACTTTTTTGTCTGTCTTACAAAAATTTCCAAACTTGAATTCTAGCTATTCACATTCACTTTCCTGGTAAGTTAAAAGGAAGTGCATGGGGCTCTTCACTGAAATGGAAAACAACTCTAGATGGAAAAGTGGAAGCAGTTGATGAAAACCCAGAGATGCTGGGATTCACCTTCAGAGCTCATCCTGTAAATAACAGTCAGCAGAGGGAGGCAGCTGCTTGCAAGCTCTTTGTCTAAGATGTAAGATGAGTTGTTTTCCTGGTGGCCTCTTTTTCTCTGCTGACAGCAAACCTTTAGACTGCTGAAGTCAAATGGAATGGGTTCCCAGCTGATTCTACATGGCAAAACTAAATAGAGCCTTATATTACCCTTACCCATCTTGTTTGCTAAAGAAAATGTAGGTTCTTTCTCCTTCATATGGCTTGAAATCAACGCAGGACTTCAGGCGGAACATTTCAAATGCTTGGAGAATTACTCCTTTGGCATTCAGCTCTGGAAAACAAGGAAAGAACCTTTAATACATTGCAGTTTGTTCACCCTGGAGATGTAAGATATGTACCGATACACACATGGAACCAAAGGAAAAATGATTGAAAAGAGAAATTATTGAATTTGATTAAGTTGTGGTTTGCTTTGTTAGCTGTAGAAGAAAGAAAAATAATTTTGATATAAACAAGACTACAATAAGTAGTTATTAGTGAAGTTTAACATTTTTAATGTGAGAGAAACAGTTCTGAAAAAGGCAAATTTTTTATCACAGTGACTGCAGTACAAATAAGGATTGAAGATAAAATCTGAATAAAGTGTCTGCATTACCTAGGTCATCACCCAGAATATAGGGAATAGGGAACTTCCATCTGTAGGTCTCATTTCTTAAGGCATTTCGCTGATTTTTCTGAAAAGGGAATTAACAGCTGGTGATGCATCTACTGCAGGGAGCTAAGCTGATTTATAGCAAAAATACAATTAGGACAAGCAACAGAAAGCTTTTAATTACTTACAGGAAGCAAGATATCACCCTGAAAGAGATCCAGTCCAGCAGCTGAAATGCAATTTAATCAAAGATAGTGTCAATGAAACATCAAATGTATTTCATTTCATAAACCATATTGAATATACTTATACGCAGTTAATGTCCTTGGGCATCTACAGAAAATAAGTAAGGACCAGCCTCTATACACTGAAATATAGGTAATAATAAAAGTAACAGCAGTTTCTCGTTTCTACTCAATATTTACTTCTTGGCAATGTCTGCCTTTGTGGTGGCACTATTATTCATGGTCACCTTTGATAATCTCTGCTTGCTCTCCGGCAGTGACAAGAGTCACACAGTGGGACAGAGCTCAATAAACATCTAAGTTCCATATTTGTAAAACTTTATAAAAATCATATAGAGATGGGCAGAAAATGCTGTTGGGACTCCAGAGTCCTTCCAAATCATACAGTGTTTTTCTGCCTTAGCACCATGGGTCTGTCCAAATTTCAGAAAGGAAAGACATCTGCATTCCTTGTTTACACAGGGTTCCAGTCCTGGATAGATTCAGGTGTCACAGAGAGAGGAAGGTAATTCAGAGCTCACTTGATTATAATTCTCTTGAATTATATTCTCTTTCATGAGCTACCTGACCATCAGTCTCCTTTACAATACTGAAAATTCAGCATTATGCTCACAACTCTTCAGGCCTCATGAAAATTTAGGCATGAACTCACCCAAGTTGATGTGGGGAATGTCTTTGAATATCTCACCAGCTCCAGCATCTGCAAGACAGTCAAAACATAGAGTGTTCGGATGTGGTGGCACACAGCAAGTAGAAGGAAATGCTTCAAAACTCAAACCAGCTCACACAGCACTTACCAGCTTCACTGGAGACATGTCCCACCTGGAAGAGAATGGAATACAACCAGTATAAGGTATGAGATGCCTCTGGACTGAGAGGAGCCTGTAGAAATCAGGTTTTACTTACAGAGACTGGAGAACCATAGACAGAACATAGAAGAAGCATCAGGCAGAGTGGGAAGATGCTGGAGCCCATTTTTGCAGTGGGAACAGAAGCTGGTCCCTCTCATCTCCGGCAATATATAAGGCATGTTGCTGAGCTTTCCATGGAGCATCAGCCAACCAGCATCACACTTTCCACCTTTGAAACATTATTATAACAGTCAGATTTCCCCCTGGATGGCACCTGATGACATTGCTCTTATCAACTACCTAAGTCCACTTGGAGGAACATTGCAGAGAGGAATGTGGTAACTTCATGTCTTCAGTGCAGCTGGTGAAAGACCCACCCAGACTTCACATAACAGGTTCTCCATCTGGCCCAAAGTTGCTGACTCCTTCTCCTGTGTTTGTTATCTGTCAGCACTATGATCTTGACTGCACAGGAGAAAAGCCACACTCTCAAGCAGAATTATTCCAGGTTTATAGCAGTCCAGTGCCATTGGAATTTGGCCCAGTGCTGCTTTCAATTAATAATTAACATCACATTGTAAAGATTAGAAGTAAGAGAGACATGATTATGAATGCCCTGATAGTGTTTTCCCTCAGCTGATCCCATCCCAGAACTGATGCTCCATGCACAACCCGCCACTCTCTGCCTCCAGAAGCGGTCACTTGCATCAGTATTCCTTGGCTTTCCAGTTTGATGCTCCTTTGTTTTCTGGTGGGTTTCAGAGATCACAAACTCTTATCCTGCACCATGCTGTCTTCTTTCTCAGGGGACATGGGTCAGAAAGGGCTGTATAAATCTCTAGTTTGCTGTGCATCAGCTTTCCCATGCGTCCCATGTGCCCTGGAGTGCCTGAGTGCCTTTAACTTAGGCATGGAATCCTGTCCTTCATTTCATATCTGAAATTAAAAGTCAAAAAAGTGAGGATGTTCAACTCTATGTTCAGCAATTAGACAGGAAAGGGCTTGTGCCATGACATTGACACCGCCACCCACAGCACAAGGCAGAGAGCTTGAGCAAGTAAACTTTGAGCAGGATATGGGCCTGTCCTAGAAAGGAGTCAGTCCTTCAACCTAAGCAACATATTTTTCTCCAAACAAATCAGAGTAGGAAGCTATTCATAAGAGACCACATTGCAGAGAAAAAAGTACAGAGATCTTTTCTTGTTTGGAGAAGAAGGGCCCCAGAGCACTAATCTTTCACCTAGCACATGTGGGTGTTCTGTAGCACTTGCTTTTAGGAATGATTGTTTCTGACACCTAAGCTGAACAGGACACACTACTAGTAAAATAAACATGTCTCAAGATACATCATGTCAAAGCTGTTTTCACAGGTGACCAAAGAGAGTCAAAACACAGCACAAAGGCCATATTTGCAGATGTGTAGCAGTGGATGTGAGAACAAAACAAAAAACTGAAGCAAAATCAGAGCAGTCTGAAAAACACTTGGTTTTTAGTACCCTTAACTTTAAAATAACTGAAGAACCTAAAGAGGATGTCTAAAGAGAAGTCATTCTGAAGGCATGTATTTGTTTTCATATATATATAGGGGCTCTTCTGGACTCCCTTTAGGCACTGGACTGGGCTCTAAGGTCTCCCTGGAGCCTTCTCTTCTCCAGGCTGAACAGTCACGGCTCTCAGCCTGTGCCCACAGCAGTGGGGCTCCAGCAGCAGTTTCATTTTGTCCTCCCTGGAGGGCAGTGCATGCACATGCTTCCATTGGCTGCCGTTCTGTAAAAAACTTGGTGATGGGAAAAGCTGTTGTTCTTCCACTCTGGGTAGTACAGCAGGTGCCTTATGGTCTCTTACACCACATTGAATGAAGTGCCCCAAATTGCTGTACGTCAGTATTCCCATACCCAAGGGCAGATCCACCCCAGATTCGTAGACACAGGCACAAGCTGGTGTCACTGAATGCAGATAATCCCTTTTGTTAATCTGCTTGTACTGGTTTTATCTCCAGTATAACACAAACTTTGAGACAGAAATGTGGCTCAGGTATTTATGTCCTTCATACAGGCAAGAATGAAAAAAGTCTCCTGAGATGAAAAAACTGATATGAGTCATATCAAAGTGGTACCAACCACATTTTTAATAAAAAATTACCCATACAGCTTCCCAAATTTTAGGTAAGTCTGTTTCCCTTTGTAGAGCTTGAAATCAACACAAGACTGAACTTGTCAAATGCCTCCAGGTTAACAACTTCAGCATTCCGATCTGAAATACACAGCAGAAGATAACAACAGCACTTGCTCTGCTTTTAAAGTATTATAAATATCTACAATTCTAGATAGAAAGAATGAATAAGTGTATGTCTTGGTTTGAAAGACAGGTGTCTGTGAAGGAAGGCAGGAGCCTCCCGTGAAATGGAAAATGCAACCCCCTTCCCTCCGAAATATTATAATTTTTAAATTAAGGGGCTTTCAGGCAAAGATATGAGGGATAGGAAAACCAGTTCTTTACTTATATATATACATATGTATAACAAGGCAAACAAGCAACAATAACTGTGGCAGTGACAGCGAACAGCACCACAAACCCAGTGCCGGCCTCTCTCGGCTGCCGGGCCCTTTCCCCGTGGGTGCAGTTCCGCTCACAGCCGGCAGGGGCGCTGGCGGCTCCCGGTGAGCGGGGCGGGTGCGATGGTTCCCCCGCGGCTGCAGGGGGCGCTCCGGAGCGGGCTCGGGGAGCAGGCGGTGATGGCGGCTCGGCCGAGCCCGGAAGGGCTGGAACAAAGGCTGCACAAACCCCCTGGGCAGCTGATCCCGGTGCCCGGCCGGACCCTC
>VZTI01001286.1:0-150935 GCA_013397865.1 Struthidea cinerea
TATACTGCAACCCAGGACAGTGTTTTATTTTTTTTTGTTTCTTAGTTAAATCCTACAGCATTTGCTGTGTGTCCATTTTCTTCTTTAAAGGATATCCACATTTCTTCCTGAAATTTCATGAGTTTTAAAATACTCCCATTTTTTTATTCTTTTGTCTCTGCCAAGTCTGTAGGTGATATCTTGGGAACTTCTACTACCCTTCAGTGAAGGGCAGGAATATTCAGGCTAGTACCACTTTGGCCTTCGTGCAACTTCTGCTTTCCAGCAGAAAAAAAGTAAAGGAGTATATGTGAATTGCACCTAGATTTTGAGTCTTTTTCACACCAATGTGCTGTTTCCTTCTAAAAGTCCAGAAGGTGAATTCCCAAAGAATATTTTAAGTTTCAAGGGTTAGCTGTGTTCAGAAGTGCTGCAGCTTGACAAACTAACATCCCTTACTCTGAATGCTTGGTTTGAAAACTTTGAAGAGGATTAGGTCATGGCTGCTTTTGCCAGTTGTGGTGATTCCTTGAGGGGGAAAATAATTTAATCAGTGAGGACTTTGCTGGTTATATATCACAGCACATTATTCTTTCCATATTGCTGTGGAAAAAATGGCTGTCTTTAAAAGCCTGAGACTTTCAGTTAAGTTTTTTTCTGTCGTACATACTGTTTGCTCTTTTACATTCAAATCTAAATAATTTAGTGAAGAACATAAATCTAGCAGATTCCTCTGTATTAGTTTCAGACAAAGAGCCCCATTTCTTGTATTGTATTTCTCTAAAGAACTAGCAGTTAAGTTGTGGATTAAAAAATTTAGGAACTTGGACTTAAAATTTGAATAGTGTATGTTTGCCATTTTTGTGTATTATGGGGTTGGTTGCAATGGTTATGTTTGCGGAGGGGGGGGTTTTGTTTGCTTTGTTTTATTTTTAATATAACCTTAAAGTTGGAAAACTATATCTACTGGTTTTGATTTACTTTTAATTTTATATCAAAATGTAATGTAATCAATTACTTCCAGCTGTGCAGTTAATAAACTGATTTGCTAAAGATGCATGAAACAAACAACAAACATTAAAAACAGTAAAAAAAAATTTCTTATGAAAATATTTTAAAAAATCATAAGGACTAGATTCCCTATCTATTAGTAGTATAATTCTGTAATTACTACATCTTGCATCATGTTTTAACACCCTCTCAGGTAATGTGAAGAAAATACTATTGCCATACTTCACTATAACATTGAAAGGGATCTGACACATTTTCTCCTCTCTTCCCTGTGTTTAGTGAATATTTCAAGTAATGTCTGAGAAATTAAATTTGTCCCTAGTCTTCAAATCACTAGAAGGAAAAAAGTAGTGGTTTAAAGTGGTTAACTTCTTAAAATGTTTATATCTTCAAAGAGCTTTGTGTCGTTTCCTGTATAGGTTTAGTTATGAGTAAGGATCATTTTATTTAAGGTATTTTCTGTTGATATTATTTAACTTGGGAAGGTGACCCTGAGCTAAATTGCAATGTATAATTTGAATGCCCATGGGCTGCCCTTTATTGGTTTGATTGGGAGAGATTATCTGGATTTCTAATATACTTTAATTACTCTGCTTATATAAATTATCACATTAGAATCTTCTTAACTGTTGAGTCTGTTCTGGCAATGATTCACTAACAACAGGAATATCCTAGGCTCTTCCACTGAGATTTGAAGATTTATACCATCAATGAAAGAACTGGAATGGCTCTATTTAAACCTACTGTATCTTCAGTAGGAAAGAGTATGTGATCTGCTTCTACCCAGGCAGTGATTGATATGTGATAAATTGAAAGGATCTGTAGCCTTTTTTATTTTGGTAAAAGATGTTTTTTCAATTAAGGTAACACAGTGCAAAATATGTTTTAAGATGTTTGGGGTTAATGTATTCCTGATGTGCATGTGGCAAAAAACCAAACAAACACAGTCCGGTAGGATTTTTGGGTGGAGGAAGGTGGAGTATCTTTTAGCAGTGGTTAAGCTAAGGTTTTACAGAGAAGCTTTTGTAATTGAAATCATAGAATGGGTCAGGTTGGAAGGGACCACAGTGGGATCATCTGGTCCAACCTCCCTGCTCAAGCAGGATCATCCTGGAGCCTATGGCACAGGACTGTGTACAGGCAGTTCTTGAATATCTCCAGTGAAGGAGACTCCGCAACCTCTCTGGGCAACCTGATCCGGTGCTCGGTCACTTGTACAGTAAGGAAGTTCTTCCTTATATTCAGGTAGAACTTCCTGTGCATCATTTTCTTTCTACAGTGTTGTGGTGATGTTGGCTTCTTTTGACCTTTTATTCCTGGGTATCTCTGTGCCTGACAGCTCTGTTCAGATGAGCTTAAAGGTTACCAGCACTTGGAAGAATCCTGCTCTCAAATGGTGTAGGGGTCTTCCAAGATACAATGGTCTGACCTACAGTAACAGGTCCAGCTCACCAGCAGCTCGTTTGACACATGCAGCACATGCGTCTTGTACAACAAACCGCTCTTGCCTCCTCTCTGGGATTTTGTCTCCTGTTAACCTACAGAAAACAAAAAGGATTGAATCCAGCATGTGTCCGGTGGGCCCAGAGATACCTGATTTAGTGTCATGAAAACAGAAATCTGTGTGTTTGGAACCACTTGTAGAGCTCCACTGCTGAAGATGTGTGCTTAAGTGTCTTGGAGTTTGGTTTTGTTTTGTTGTTTGTTTGTCATTTAAATCACAGGCAGCAGCTGGACTGATTAAATATCTGCTCCTTAGTGGTTAGTATGTAATATTGGGAGAGAAGAGTGTCATGGGCTCCATTCCTTTTTCTGGATTTCACATTTTTATCCAGTAGCTGACTTAATGTAGAACCCACAATCAAGAGCAGAGCCTGAGCCCCAATAAAGTATCAAAAGTGGACCCAGGTGCCCTTCACCCTGATGCTGTGATTCATTGGTTGTTACATTAAAAAAAGTGTATTCTGTGTTTGAAAATGCAAGTAGCTACTGTTGCACCTTATGCAACCTGCTTATTTTTTTGGTGTGGATTAGTCATGTTCAAATTTCTGGGCCCCAGTAGACAGAGATTGTGAGTCAGATGCTCAGCTCAAGGCTTTTGTGTAGATCACTTGCAGGCACCTAGGGAACTTACTGGTCAAAAGAAGGCGATCTGACTAAGTGAGCAGTTTGGGAATTATTTTTCAGGAGTCTGATATCTGTTTGTGCCCTGCTTTTTAACCATTACATCCTTGTTTCTCTTTGGATCTCATCCAGCATCTAAGACACATCACTTTCTGTATGCTTCATGTTGTTGTGCCTGATGAAGGCATGTTGTAACACTGGTATTAATGGTGTTGTACAAGTCTGCTATAAAGAACTTGAGCACCATGGGTGATTTTAAGCATTTGATAAAAATCATGCATATTAGAGTTCTGAGAAACACCCCTCTTCACTTGCTAGCCCTCTCTACCCCATCACACAAGTCAGTAATCATCATATATGTTCATAACCAGGCATGTTATTTGGACATCCTTTTTTGAGTAAACATTTAAACACATGGTTTATTGAAGAAAATTAAAATGAAGAGAGAACACTAAAACATAATTTAATAAATACAGAACTGATAGGGGCATGTTGATGTTTGATAATATTGTGTCATGATTTTTCCAGTTCTGAATATACACTCTGCTGTACAGCAGTACAGCTCTGTGGTGGTGGTGCTATTATGGCTTACACAGTGCTGACACTTACATTATAAACTGTGGGATCTTTTTCCAAATGTTTCTTTTAATGGACGGGAAAATTTATTTTTGGGCTTAATTTTCTCATCTTGCTTAGCTTTTTGAAATGTAGGCTTTAATTCCACAAAGATGGGTGAAAATTCTGTGCACTTTGAGAGCTCCTACTGCAGTCATACCAGTCTCAATATACTGGGTGCTATGTAAAGGGTTACAAAAAAGAAATTGTATCCCAGAGAGCTTAGAAACAGATTTAAAAGAAGGCTTGAATGTTTGAATCAGACTTGGGTAGAATTTAGTCACCTTCCTTCATGCATGTCTCACTGAAACAGACTGAATGTGGAAGTGTCTGACAGTGTGTAGGTGACACCGTTTTAAGCACCCAGCTTTCCTAGGTACCAAAACGTGTGCCCAGAGGCATTAAGGCTGTTTTCATAGGCCTTAGCTGTTTAGCATCCAGCTTAGGCACTTTGAGGCCATAAAGTAGGTGTTCTAGCGCTTAAAATTCTTGTAAGCATGCTATCAGTGCCCTTACTAAACATGCTGATAACCAGAGTTCAGTGCGGAGTTCTACCACTCGGCGCACCTGCATTCATAATGGGGCCAAGAGAAAGGAGGGGCCAAGAGAAATGAGGTTCACCTTTTCACACATTAGGTTAGATGGTCACAATCCTTCACCAGTGACCAGAAAGCCAAAAGCCTTTACCATGAGATGCCTGAAACCCACGTCTGTGACTTGCCACCACTCTCTAAGCCGCACCACCATGCAGCTAGTACGCCATTTCTGTGTATCCAGATCCATTTCTTTTGCATGAATCTGCTTTTGTAAGAGAGGTAGGATCATACAGTTTGTTACTTGTATCTTGGCACAGTGCTATGATACTGCATTGAAAGCAGACTTGAACCTGTATGCAACCATTTTGGTTTTGCCTTTGTGAGTGCCAGTACTACAGTTCAGACTGAAACTAGCTTTTCTTTTTTAATGTTTTAAAAAGTCCTGTATAAAAGTATTTAACTCACTCTAAAAATGTGTTTTCCTTCACACTTTGAATATTTTATGGTATTGTAAGTGGGTATAATTCAGACATGTTACAGGTGTTTAGTGTTAACTGCATGTTTGAAGCACAGACAAAAATTAAATAAATGCCTAGGAACAAATTACTAAGTTGAAGTTGAACAGTGAGTTTGTCAACATGGGAGTTGGTATCCATAGGGATCAATGAAATAAGTGCTATAGTTGCAATTTGCTATAACATGTAATTAAATGACATAGTAGTCAACTAGTTGAATACTCATTTTGGATTTTCCAAGGAATATGGAGGTACACAAGGACCCTTTTCAGCTTAATCTTGGATGGACTTAGTTACTGGAAATGTATGTGGCTTCTGCTGAAAGCTTGCTGGCAGTTCAGCGTAAATAGCAGTTCTGGGGGTGTGACAGGAAGAAATTAGTAGAGGTATTAAGGAAGTGCTGGTGTTTCGTGGCATTTGAAGAAAGTGAAATTGAATGAGTAGTTTTCAAGTAATTCTGCAATGCTGTCTGATAAATATTGTTTGGTCACTAAAAGCTGAGTCTGTTGCTTGTCAGAGACTGGATGTTTGATGCCTTGAAACACCGTGGAATCCTGGTGTCTGTGTCTGGTGGGAGGGGCAGGCCTGGCTTTGCTAAAGGTGAGGCAGTGCCCTGCTCCACCCCCAGCCCCCCCTCCAAGCCCTGGTTGAACTGTCACTCATGGCATCATCTGGGGACCTGAGCAGAGGATTGATATGGACCTCTTGGAGCAAGCGCAGAGGAGGCCAGGAAGTTGACAAGAGAACTGGAGCACCGCCCCTACGAAGACAGGCTGAGCAAGTTGGGGCTGTTCAGGCTGGAGAAGAAAAGGTTGCGTGGAGACCTCATGGCAATATCTGAAGAGGCCTACAGGGAAGCCAGAGAGGGACTCTGCATCAGGAACTGTAGCAATAGGACAAGGAGTAATGGGTACAAACTGAAAGAGGGGAAATTTAGGTTACACATTAGGAAGAAATTCTGTACTGTGAGGGTAGTGAGACACTGGCAAAGGTTGCCCAGAAAAGGTGTGGATGTCCCACAAGTATTCAAGGCCAGGTTGGATGGGACGTTGAGCAACCTGGTCTAGTGGGAGATGTTCCTGTCCATGGTAGGGGTGTGGGAAATAGGTCATCTTTAATGTCCCTGCCAACCAAAACAATTCTGTGATTCTTTAGACTGTGTTGATAATCTTAATGATATAAAAAGAGGGAGAATGTTTGGAAGGGAAATCTCCAAATTTAAGTATTGTGCAAGTTCCATTGATTTGCAAAGGGCACAAAGCACTTACTATATCTCTTTGAATCTGATTGTGATGGTGCTTTGCTTCCTTTCACTTTGCCTGAGTTTTTCTGGAAATAACTGATGATTGTAGTTGAAATTCTATGCATCAATGCCATTTACCATTTTAGAAATACTCATATATCTCTTCCCAATCTCCCTAGTTTTATCCAAGCGTGTTGGTCCTTCAGGTGGTGGTTTTTAATTATTTATTTGTTTCAACATCAAAAGGTCATTCAGGTCCTTTAAAAAGACTTTCTTGAGCTTAATCTTGGCTGTACTGGGCAGCTGAGATTTGTAGGTGCTGTGGCTGGCCTGCCTTAGACTGGGAGTCGAGGAGCTGGGAATACTGTCTGTGAAGAAACCAGTATCTGTATTCATAGCCTGTGAGACCCTGAGGGGGGTAGCCCCTGGCAATGCTGGTAGGAGAGAGGTCTTCTCTCATGTTGGGGAGTTCTGAACCCTTGTAGATCAAATTAAATGACATTGCATTAAGTCTGGATGCTAATATGCATCCAGTGCAGATTACAGACTAGTAGTGACTTGAAAGTTTCCATTATATAGGCAGGCTGATGAATTTTGTGTTTTACTCTTCTGGCTTGACCTAAAGTTTGGCTCTGTTTTAGTAATGCAGGCTTGCAAGGGCATATTTTATGATTACAATATCTACATCTGGATGAATGGCTGCAATTCCTTACCCTTGGTATAGGATATGGAAAATAATCCTGTATGCTACTATTATACCTACACATCCAGCACAATCCTCATTCAGGTAGCACAAGCATTCCCTTCTTTAATAAACCCAGGGTTTATTTGATCTGATGGCAAAATGAAAAAAAAAAAAACCACATCTCTTTATACAGAAATAGGAAATTCATTATTTAAAAGAAGTAAAAACCACACCGAGTTATTACCAATGCAATGAGGCAACTGGTGGTTCCAGAGTTCTTAACAGAATGGAAAATTAAATGTATAAAGTTTTAGAAATGGAATGATGTTTGATGGTATGGTTGTCTAGTGTTAGAAAAATGTAGAAACCTGAATAAGAAGTAAAATTGCATTTATTCATATTTTTGTAGAGTTAAAATCTGTGCTTGTTGGTAGAAGTAGCTGGCTACATCAGCTGCAGCATATATTGATGCCCCATCGATTCCAAGCATTTACCTTATTGCAAGCATTTGTGTAGGTTACTATGAATAAACATAAACACTGATTTGTACGTGTTGCCCTTCCACTGACACAGAGATGTATTACCTTACTTTGGAAGTCTGTACACCTTTCTGCTTTGCATAGATGGCTAAAGGAGATGCAAGGCACCCGTCTTTGGAGAGGCAATTTAGAGGAGAGAAAAAGGTCTTTGTGCAATTTTACAGCGTAGTCTGGATGTAAGTAGGGCAGAATTTGGTCCCAGAAGTTTTAGTCTCTGCATTATGAGGCATCATGCTTTCCTTTCCTAACAAAATAGAACAGAAAAGCTCTTTGTTTTTACTGTTAAACTTTTTCTTTCTGTAATAGGCAAAAATAATTTTTTAATTTGTCTTTAGCCTTGCTTTTACCTTTTCATCATTTGACCTCTAGACCTCACTATTTCTACACCCTTTTCTTTGTCCTTTTTTTAATAAGGAGATGCTCCCAAAGAAGTGTTGCATGACTTTTTATGCTAATCTTGCTTCTATTTCAGTTCATGTTGACTTGGAGAATATGCCTTGTAAATAGGAATACCAACTGACATACTGAATATAATCCTCAGTTTCTAAGCATTGATTGTTTTCACAGCATCCTTAAAGGGTAAGCTGTCTTACTATCCAAATATCATGGCTGGGAAACTGAGGCTAACAAAGGCTGTATGATTTATGTGAAGCCACAGAGGGAATAAGTGTTGGGTTTAGAATTCCTGGCTTCTGTTCCTGTGTTTGGACTCATGCCGTCTCTCAAAGAAATCCTTGGTTCCTCCTAATGCTGCATACCTTTCCTTGTCTGTTAAATGTAGCCATTCGAAAAGTAGCTGGTACTCAATTCTCTCTGTCTGTCCTATTGAAACTAATGAATGCCTGCCGGCAGGCATAAGGTATCGTTACCTTTGACAGCCAGTATGTTTTATGTTTTAAATTATGTGTTGGGCAGAATTTTTGGATACTAATTTGATATAATGAGATGCGCTTCTAATATCAACCGTAGTACGGGAAGGCCTTGCAGCCAACCTACTCTTTATTTAAAATTATTCCATTTCAGATGTCCTAATGAGTGCTGTGAGTTGTGTAATTCTTTCATAATTTTCCCCTGTTCCCAGAAGGGAACTAGGAGCTGGAGTTTTTTCTATTTTTGTTTTGGTTTATTTCAAATTAGGGTAAGCATAAAATAAAGATCTAGGGAAAGATTTTTGTGAAACAGTTGCTATTGTGAGAATGGCAGTTAAGAAAAAAGCGTTCTAGTCTAGAAATGTTAATGTTAAGGCAATTCTCGATGCCTCTGCAGTTTGCCATTATCTTATAAATATCTTGACTCTGACTTTACAGTGCTGTTTATAGAATTTAATAAAGCAAATGTAATAATGCTGCCTGTGCTTTAATGCACAATCTCAATTGGGTTGACCAGAAGATAAATAGGAACAGGAATGATAGTGCGTTCCTACAGATTGTTTTTAATAAGCATGTTATTTAGTTGATCAGCCCGGTACTGTAATGCCTCCTATCCTGCTCTACCAGACAAATTTATTAATGTCCCCCCCCACCATATCTCTGAGAACATTGATTCCCTGCAGACATATCTCTATTAAACCTCTAGAAAGTCACAACTTCCAAATTAGATTAAGTAGCAGGAATGGTACTAGAAGAATCAAAGAAAATTGAGTGCGTTATTGAATTCATGCCACATTGTCTGAGGAAGAGATGGGAGTTATGTGTAGTGGTAACTTTTGTCTTTACTGTACTAACAAAGCTGTGGGCATTGCTGTCAAACCTAATTGTCTGCAGTGCATCAGGATAAAATGAATCTTTTATCTAAACTCCTACCTAGTGAGATTTTACAAGTGAGAAGTGGATTTCAGAAGGAAGCTTTACAATTGATCAAAATCATTTGCCATTATTTGCTGTACACAACTCTATCCTAAAAATCCTAGTGACAAAAATTTTAAAGAAGCACCTGGCTTTGGATTGGAAGCAGACTTGCTTGTCATGCTAGCAGTTGCAAAATGCAGATATTCATTTCAAAGCTGCCAATTTCTCATTTTGATCTGACATATTAAAAAGCATATAATTAATGGTTGACATTAGTAATTAACATTAACTTTATGGTGCTTAATATGCCATCATTCATCCATCAAATAACTGGTATGCATAATGTCTTTGCATAAAGGTTTTAATTGCTCAAAATGATCCTTCAGTTCTCAGGCTCTATGGTTTAAAGTAGTTGTAAATGCGTTTTAAAAAGATGTGAATTTTTCATTTATTGAACGTAAACATTGTTTTTGTTTCTCCCTAGGAGCGTGCACGAACGTGTAAGCCAGGGACTTCAACTGGGAAACACGGCCCGAGACGCACAGCTTCCATTAGTGGCTAAAGAGCACCACCTTGCTGTCGCCAGTGCTCTCTGGAGAAATTTCTTTCCCTACTTGAAGAGCCAGAGAATGTCACAGACACCGCCTTCCCCACAGCTTGCTGATACAGCTGCAGGTTAGCACTGACCCTCCCTGCAACCAACTGGATTTGGTGCTATTCTCTGGGTCACAAACTTTCAAGGAGTTTGTATTTTGGGATATTTCTCCTTCCATGCAGTAACTTACGTATGCATAAATACAAAAAGTAGAACCTGTGCTAAATGTTTTGACATTGTTTTGTGTTTTGACACAAAGAAATATTGTAGTGTTCAATTCTTTAATAGGATACAAACAACACTGAGAATGCCAAAGGGGTTTGAAGCTATGCAAGCTTGACTTCTTTTTCACTACTAGCCACAGATTATAATCAACATGCAAGTGTTGTACAATATAAATTAGAATACTGTTTTTCACTATATCCAGAATTTACTTGTTTTTGTAGAATTTTATTTGTGTTGAACTGTTCATAATGGTTGAAATTCAAACTAAATTTTAAAAAATACTTTTCATTTGAAGGCCATTTTTAAAAGGTTGCTTACTTGAGTGTTGCCTTTTGCCAAACCCTTATATTCATGGTCATAAAACTATTTCATAATGCATTCTAATTATTTGTCTTGCTTTACACTGAAGGCTTTTAATCTTGAAGTACAACATTCCATATGTGTATGAGCTCCACATGCCATGAGTCAGCTTGGCAGTGAATATAAAGTTACCCCAGTTTGATCTTTAACATCAGTAGCTAACACTGTATTCTGTAGTTACAATGAAATCTTGTATCCAGTTAACTGAAATTCAGAGGAGTGAAACATAAAGTATTTTTTCCCATCATGATATGAATTAGATAAAGTTACAAGCTCAGGAGTACTGAGTTGGTAATAGAAAAGCTAAAAGATCCTTCATTTGAAGCAGCTCTGTGGTAGTTAGGAGGCAGTATTAATGAAAGAGGCAGTGTGCAACAGTAGTGGTCTCACACCGCTGAAACGTGTGAGAAACAGCAAGACAAATCAAAGGAGGAGGTTGTTAATGTCAAAACTTTCATTCATTTCCTACAGTGACGTAGCTTTTTTTATTTTATATTAGCACAGTGAAGTAGCAAGATCAGCAAGTTATTATAAACTCCTCTAAGAAGGAGGGGAGTGCAGTTGTGACCTGCTTTATAGAGATGTGTTAGGTAGCACTACAGAGATAGGCAAACCTTTCCCACGCTGCTAGAGCTTCTTGCCTTAAGGTTGCAGCCTAGAGGAGAGAGAGAGCAGCTGTCACAGCTCTCCTGCTCCCCCTGCCAGGCAAACAGCCTGGGCCTCACAGCACTGTTCTGCCTCCCATTTCTCCCCAACTTCTGTTATGGCTGATGCTGCAGAAACGAGGTGACAGTGTGGAAGAAGGCTGGCACAAATTGTTTCCTCAGCTAAGGCAGAGTGGGGATTCTGTATGACCTTCTTGTTTATTCTGAGGCACATAAGGAAATGGGAAGTCGCTCATGGCTTAAGATAGTCTGTCCCTGTACTGTTAATGAAAACAATTTCATTGTTGTTTCTGAAAACTAGCCTTTCCTGTCTAATTCAAAGTCAGGTGATCAATGCACGCAGGTTTATATTTATTTTAATGTTATGTTTAACTTGAATTGGAGAATTTGGGAACTAATGAGCCCTTTTTTCATTGCTGTCCAATGAGGGCAGTTTTCCTGATGCATTTGATGCTTCTCATTTCCTATAACCTAATAACTGTTCAGCATTTAAGATTACATTTAATTTCTGAGTTTTAATGCACTTGTCATTTGCAATATTAAGAATGCATTATATTTTTTATTCTGGTAGTGTTGGATACTACAGATTCAACAGTAGACCTAACAGAAACAGCAAAAGGTTATGCTTCATTAACAAAATTCTAGAGTTTCTAGATCTGCAGCTGTTATGTGGTGATCCTTTTCAAGAGTAAATTTTTCTGTAGTGCTTTATATGGTAACTTTTGATACATGAAAGTCTTCTAAAAATAGAAAGGTACCAGCTTTTACTGATTGAATTCTTTCCAGATACAGTTTTTCACTGTGAGAAGTGTGTAGAAACAACAAAACAAATAAATAAAACTCAACCCTGTAAAGCACGGTAATACTTAAGTGTACAGGGCAAGATATAGTGGATGGAAGTAAGAAAGGGAAGTCAAGAAGACAAAAAAGCAGGTTTTGTTAATCTATTCAAAATTGCATATGTTAGGATCCATTTTTCCTCTTTTGCTGCCTGTGTGTCTTGATGACTTACAAACTGCTTGGGATAGAGACTGCCTTTTTAATGTGGGTACAAACACTCTCTGTTAGAACAGTTTCCCTGTTAATTGATATTTCTGGTGCTTCCAGACTGCACATTATTAATTGTAATTAATTTTCATTACTTTTTAGTGGAACCGGGATTATACTGAGAAATTATTTACATGGTGCCATGTTCTTCTCTCTTTAAAAACAGGTTTTACTCTCTTAGCTTTGGATATACCCAGCAAAGCCCTATCAGATCTCCAGCCACAGCCTGTTCTGTCAATGATGAGGCTGTTTGGATGGGATGACATGGTGTGGCCTCAGCTGGTGTCAAGATATCTAAGTCATCTAATTCAAAACAGGTGAAAAATTGCAACTACTTGTTCTTCCAGTACCTTTTCATCCTTCATTAGGCTTGAGGAAAATCTTGTTTCAAATAGTAATGTTTCATTAAAATGGTCCAGATTCTTTACATCTTCTCAAAGAGGGTCAGCTAGTGCAGATTGCCCAGGACAATCCAGTCAAATTTTTGTATACCTGAGAAATTTTATTTTCACTAAGTAAGCCTCTGTGAACCTAAGATGGATGGGTGGTGGTTGTTTTTGTGGTGTGCTTTTTTTTGCCTGCCTTGCCCGCTTCTGAATCAGGTTTTGGAAGCAGGGGAGGTGAGAAATGAGAGAGAAAGAGGGAATATTTCTGTGTTGGACTGTATTTGAAAGTGAAAAATGTTGCACATTTTTAGGGTACATAGTGTACTAAGGACAGTAACTGTAAATCAGGATATGGTACAGATTATTTAAGTGTGATTGACAAAGATGAGGCTATGGCCTTCTTGCAGGGAGGTGTTAGAAAAGGTTGAATTTAGTTCCTCGTGTGTCAGTTTGGAACTTGGGAAAGGAGCGTTGAGTCCTCTGCTATATTTCTCTTTTATGATTTTTATAGGATGAGTTTCATTCAAGGTTGCAGATACCTGGCATGTGCTGAATGAAATAAGAATATTATTTAGGTGCTTTAGGTTAATTACCAATTCTCTCAGTAAATGCTCAAGTAGGCTACTTAAAGCAGTTACTTAAGTATTTGTTACCAGTATTCATTAAGCACCTGACATATTGTTAACAATGTATACATAGATGCATTGTTTTCCTAGCTCAGATTCCTTGTGAAAGGACAGTGAGTACCTAAGGTAAGATATTTTTGGTAGAATACAGAGGTATCATTCTAGAAACACTGTTGTCTTGAAAGCACTTTTTTTGGAGCACGATTCATGTCCTTATTTATCTTAGGCAGTTGTAGAGCTAAAGTTATCAAAGTGCTGGGATCTTAAGACTTCATGGTTACTGTGCTCTGACAATATTCACATCAAACATTCTCAGTTAAAAAAATTCTTTTGTTTCCAATACTGTTATACCCTGCAAGCTCTGGCAACATACACACAAGCTTTGGAGTTTCTTCTGCAGTAGAGCCTAAAATATCCTCTCCAGATCCGTGTTGTGTAGCACATGATAGTGTCATAACCTGTCTAAACTGACTCTGAGCATGTGAATAAGCTCGCTGTTTTAAAAAGGACCACTTGCCATGCTTCTAGCAGGTAGTTATTGTTCTTTCCTTTCTGAGGATTACGAGCATATTCCTTTCCAGTTCTAGGAAGATGCCTAAGTGGCCCACCTACCGGCAAGCAAGAGAAACAGGAGTGAGACTACAACAGAAAGTGGTTTTGTGAGCCTTTGGGACCAAGTAGACTAGCTGTGTACATCAAGATTACATGAGACTGAACTTGTTTACATGTTACTGCAAGGAGCATTAAGTCCATAAGCAACCTATTTGTTCTCTTTTGGTCCTGGAATTCAGTGTTATTTTTTTTTATTTGCTTTCATTGGGTCTCCTTACTTATTTTGTCAGTAGTACTTCAGCAGGGATGTTCAGACAAAATATACAGGTGTCACTGGTTTTAAGTAAATGAAGCAGAAAAAACCCTCAACTTCATTAATGTTGTTTAGTGAGAAGTAGAATCCAGTTTGGTTTCCATCTGGACCTTTGTTGACATTCTGTTGCAAGCATGAGTAAAAAAATCAATAGAAAATAAGTAGATTTACATGTACATATATCAAGAAAGAGTACAAGCATTTTTCATTAAACTTGAAGTATCTAGGACTGACCAGGGAGGTCTCCAAATAAAAGGTGTAACTATTTTCAAGAAACTTCCCCGGCCTGAAGCACACATGCAGCTCATTTGATAGTAATTGGGAACAGAGTGCAGAACACACCTGCTGTCTTTTAGCAAGGAGTTTCTCCAGAATTAATGATGCAAGGTTGATAAGCTTGGGAAAATGACTGCAGCATCTACTCATGGTACTGAGGCAAGTAAAACTTTGGGAATACAGAGTAGCAGAGTACAGGGACTGTGCATTGCGTGCCTCTGGTCTGACACCTGACTGGTAGAATGGTAGCAAGTGTTTGAAAGCATATATAGCAAATCTGTGTGGGAATGTATATACTTGTGTGTGTATACATACCTAAATGAATACGTCTGTAAGTGTACTGCCAAGTACAGCAGCTTCCTTTCTCATCTCCAAGATGACCTTTTATGTTTCCCTTTTGGATCTCTTTCGAGCATGGCATATCTTTCTTTGCTAAAGCAGACCCTCTCTTCTCCATCTTTAATGTAGTTAGAACTAAGCAGACTTCAGAGTAGCGTGGGGCACCTGGGCTGTCTTTGTATGAAAGGCTGAAGCAACTTAAGCAGTGTCAATATGAAGTTCCAGGCTGATTCAGATAAACTATTTCCAGCATTGTACATTGTCAGTTTAGATAATGCAGTCAAATCATCCGTTGTTAGAGTAAGGCCTTTCCCACTGTGTGAATTTTCCTCCGTTTTATGTAGCCAAAACATATGTACACGTGTATACGTGCATCTACAGCCAAACAAGAGACACTGTCACCTTTTGCCTACTTTTATTAGATCTCTATACCTTTTTTCTTCCTCTTCTACCTACACAGTTCACTGTGTGAAGCTTTTTCTAGCATGGGCTATACATCCTACGAAGCTTTGACAGTACGTTCGTGGTTTCGCTGCGTTTTGCAAATGTTCCTCGATCAACCAAGTGGCGCCTTGGCCAAGACAGATGCTGAGAGAACAGTTGGTAAGTGCTCACATTTCCCTCATGTTTGCAGTAACGGGGCTATATTGCAAAGCTGGCAAACATTTTCAGCTAATTACAAAATGTATTTTTGTTTGTATTCCTTTACTTTTACCTAATTACAAAATGTGTTTCTTTACACTGCTTGTGCTATTTATTGATAGTTTGCCTGCTCTGCATATGACAAATTTATCACAAACAAAGATAAAAGAGCTTGTTTCCTTGGAAGCAAAGAATAAAAACTTGCTCCCAAGGAGACAAGTTATTTTTCCCCCATGGAGAAACTGATCTAAAAAAAGTGAAAATCTGAAGTAAATACTCAGAAATCATGCTGTGAATGGCCTAAAAGGAAAAAAAATAGGGGGGGGGCGGGGGGAAATCTAGCTGCAATTAATTCTCCCCTTTTTCATACTGGATATTTTGCTTTCTTAGAGCAATAATTCATCCCTTCTTCTAAAACCACCACAGTTCTAATTATCTGTAGAACATGTCTTCTAGTCATTATTTCTCATACACATTTTCCAGATTTCAAAAAAAAAGAAACCCATCAGCTTGGTTATCCATACTTAAAACTCTTCATTCTCTTACAACTTATATCAGAAAAATAACTGCTTTGGACTTACGTTCTTTGTCTGGAGAGATGCAGTTGCCAAATACTTGTGTTTTAGATATTTTAAAACAGTGTTTTACTTTATCATTTTGGGACTAAATTAAATCTAAAAGCATAATTATGTACTGTATTTACTGATGTGCTCTCTTGTAATAATCAGGAAAAGCCTACATGGAGCAGCTGACTGAAATGACAAGACTGATTTTTAAACTCTCAGAAGTAGAAAACATTCTTTTAAAGGCTAATGTTGGACAGTCAGTTTTCAAACAAGACCCAGAAAATGCTCTTGTCCAGTTCATTAAGGTACTGTACATCTATCCCTGTGTTAGTTTCATAGGACAATTTTAGTGAAAAGAGACTATGTATCAGATTTAGAGTGCTGAAAAAGAAATTACTCACAAAAGTCTCATGAGAGACCGAGTAAGCTGATTTAAATTTATTTCAATGTTTTTGTTTTCTCAGGCTGTTGGTAGAACTTACAGTGGTCTTCAGACACTCCCTGAGAAATCTGCCATGGTAGCAAAGACTCTGGAGTATTTGGGTGATGTATTAAAGTACGTAAAACCCTATCTGAAGGCAAAAGGACCCCCAGAAGGTCTGCAGCTTACATATTGGATCATAGGTAATTATCTTACAACCTCTTCTGTTTTAGGAAATAGTTTTAAGGAATCAGTAAAACAAACTTTTAATACTTTTTTTCCCCTCTGTACTATCCATATATATATTTCCTCTATACTATTTAATGTTTGAAAAAAGAAAGCCACCAAGATACTGCAGTTAGATTTTTTTTTCCCAGATTTTCTCTAGATCCTGCTGTCTAACCTCTTTGTGGTTTTTACAAATCAGTATTTGAAAATACTGATTACCCCTGCAAATCAGTATTTTCAAAAGTAAGATGTTTTCACATCTTTCATTACAGAAAACCACCTGTTTTACCTAAACAAACTCAGAAACAGTGACAAGAGTTGGTTTCTGGCTATTTAGCTGTAGTGAGGATTATTGTATGCCATAGCAGTTGCTAAAGTTACAGCAATTCATGCCCACAGTGGATCTGGTCTTCCCATAGAGGGTCATGAGATCTTTTTATATGAGGTCTTTTGTTGTCTCCTTCCTCTGCCCACTCATTTTAAACAGAAGTGATGAGCTCTGAGTTTTTCCTATAGAACATAAAAGTTAGGTGTACACCTTTCTGAAAGAATTCCAAGTTTTGAATCCTGTGGATTGACACAACATGCAGCTTTGGTGTTGGGTATCCAAGCTATGGGGCATAGCCTGGCTCACCAGAGAAAACACTGTAGTAATCACTTATTTGAATGATTGTTTCAATCACTGTATAGTTAAGGTAGAAATGGAAGTGCAGCCAAGGAGTCATAGGATTCAGCAAACTGTAGGCAGATTTTGTGAGGGCCAATGTGGAGGGGTAAGGTAGAGTCTAAAACTCTGGTTTTAGGGAGTTTAGGAAAAGGTTTTTCACCCAGAAAAACCAGAACGGGGGTTGGGCACTGGAACAGGCTCCCCAGGAAATGGTCACAGCACCGCCCTGAGAGTCCAAGAAGTGTTTGGACAATGATCTCAGCCACATGGTGTGACTCCTGGGGGTGTCCTGTGCAGGGCTGAGAGTTGGACTTGGTGATCCTTGTGGGTCCCTTTTAACTCAGGACGTTCTGTGATAAGCAGCATTACGACAGGCTACATGGTGTGTAGTGGAGTTACGGTAGCAGCCAAGTTGGCTCAGGTATGTATTTTGCTTCTTTTACGAACTGCTTCTCTGACATACACTCTGTGCTTTACTAAAATGCAAATCTAGTATTTATTCATTAAGTGTGGAACTACTGATAGGGTGGAAGAGTGCTTTAATTATCAATGAATGTGCCAGTCTGACCCACTTACCTTTAAAAATGGGGTAAACCTTATGCGTCTTAAAAGAGAGGTGATGGTTTGCATGCACACACAGTTTACCTCATGATTTTAAGGAGCACAGGGAAAGCATGACCAAGATGCAAAAGTATCACAGGGGGTCCGATGCTGGTCAGCACTGGTGTGCTGTGACCTTCCTAAAGAGAGCATCCTGCAAAGAACAACTCTTCCAGGGGCCATGGCAGGCCTCCCTGGGCAGCAGGGGATTTCAGCAAGTGTAGCGATTTCTCAGCTACAAGTGATTCCAGCTCTTGTGAACCAGCTCTTTGTGAAATCACCCAAGGTGAACTCGGGGACAGAGAGACAGGAGCCTTGTTTGGCTGTTCCACAGAGGTAGCCTTTATTGTCCAGCAGCCCCTGTGAAGGGAAGGCCAGGGACAAAGACTCCCTGGTCAGGGGCAGAAACAGGGGCTTTTTATGGGAAAGGCAGGGGGTGGGGTGGAAACCAATTAGCCAACTGGGTACAGGCTATTACTATATAGAAACAAGGCATGCTGGGGGTGGTTCACTTTGTCACCATGACCCCGAGGAAGGTTGCTTATCTCTGGGGAGAGTCTTTTTGCCCTCAGGCCTCTCTCCTCCAAGGGAGTGCAAGAGGGCTCTTGTGCCAAGGGCTCACAGCCCTCCACACAAAAGGTACATTAAATGTACTGGAGTCAGAGTTTTGTAAAATACTTTATTTTTATATTGTGAGATCAGTGTACTTTGATACACAAGATCAAATTAATCGTTTTTAGATATCCAGATGAGGGTTGGAGTCTTGGAAAGTAATATTAGATTGGTATTTTCCTTTTTAGATTGGTGTTGTCCTTTTTGTTCTTTGCAGTAGGAAACGATTAATCTTCAATCATGCTGTTGTGTGCAAGAAAATGTCCTTTCTTTTTATTTAAGAAAACATGAAGAGGTTTAAAAGAAAAAAAAATATTCAAGTGTATTTCAATCACTGCTTCACATTCTGTGGGCTTGTTACATTATAAGGACAAAGCGTGAAACTTAACAAATCTAAACACCTCCTGTCTGTAGTCAGATTGTGTCTTGTACTGTCCCATACATCACAGCAGTGATAATAGAAGGAGTACTTTTAGCTGGAATGACCGTGTTTCTTTCAAAGAAGGAAGCTTAGACAACATTATTAGGAGTATTGTTAGGTGATCATTCTCTTTCTCTATGATTGATCATTGTGTTTTCTTTCACTCCACAAGATTAATGTTGTTTTGCGTTGTTTTTAGAGATGATAATGAATGACTTTTAGAGATTAATAATATCTTGTAACAGCCTACTTTTGATTTTCCATTATTTTCAAAATCTTAAACATATTTCCTTGGGATATTCTTGTATTTTCAACCCAGCAAACTTCTTCTTGCTCTAATTAAATGTAAAGTTTAAAATGTCTGTGGAAACTACTACATAAGAATCTTGTTTCATTTAATGTGTATTTTGAGTATTAACACTTCTGAGTATGGAGTTAGTTTTTAATGAAAAATTACACCTCACCTGCAATAAAGGTGTTTCTCAAAGTTGGGGTGTTTACACGTCAACACCTTTCTCCTTTTTTTGTTTTGTTTTGGTTTTTTTTTTGCAAGTCAAAAGAACAATCTTAAAACTGGCTCAAAGCTGAGCAAATGATACATTGTTGTGCTGAAAACAAGATGTTCTCTGAGGCTCTCAGTTTGTGAACTGAGAGCCCCACAAAGACCTGGCAAGACTGTGCTGGTTAATGGAGTTGGCTGCCCTTTGTTCTTCTTAATCTGCTGAAATTAAATGCAATTTGAAGGATATTTAATGTTTTGCTAACATTCAATTGCTGTGTGAGTAGTTGCTGATGCAGTGTTGCCACAGTGGTGTTAGACAAATGGGAAGGGAAGGCAAAGGCAGCATTTCTCTGTAAAAGGGATGAATGCACACAGCAAGGTAAATGTTCAAGTGCATGTGTGCTGATTGCAATAGGGTTATGGATCAAGTTTAGTTAAGTTTTCTGCAGGGATCTAACAGACTCATCCTTTCTTTAGCATTGCTGTACTTTTCCTAAAGCAGCTTCACTTGCCTAAAAAATTCTAATTGTAATGTGTTGAATTAATTTAGTATTTAATTTTGGTGAACTTTAAGCGGACTTCTGAGTTGTTTTGACTGGGATTTTTTTAAAGGGATGCCATGGAATGAGTACATGGAAGTGAGACAGTTCAGTTGCTCTTACTACTCTGATATTGTCTAATTTAACATAATTGCCTCTTTAGGCTTTCTTAATTTTTTTTCTAACTGTAAATTGCTTTGGGATTTTTTGAATTTTTTGCAATAGGATGTCTGGTAAAGTTCTGTGCACCGATATTGGCTACTTCCAAGGCACAGCAACTCTTGTTCCGCATTGTGGATTGCTTACTGCTGCCACACTCTGTGCTCCAGCAGGACAAGGAGCTGCCTGTGGCTTTGCTGTCTGCCATTCAGGAAAGCCTGCCTCTTTATCTCCAGGTAAGTATCTCAACTCTATTATCAGCACACAAATGTATCTTCAGGAAGAGATTCATATTGCAGAGGATGTTTTCTTTTTCCTTAATCTTAGCAAGCATTGACTGAATTTACAGAAGCAGCAAGAGAAGTTTTTTTTCTTCTTATAGAAGTGAAAGGAAAATTGCCACCCCTTTTGCTTTCCTCATTGCAGGCAGCCGTGCTGTGGTACACTCCAGAGCTTCTGGTCTCTTTGCTGCGTATGGAAAACTTTTAGCCAGCCTTCTGGTTACACTGGTCTCCAATGTGACAGATTTCTCAAACAGTGCATCAAGTAATCCTAATATGTAGTGAGACAATTGCTAAGATGACAGAGCAAACAAATACTTTAAATCATCCTTGACTTGGCTAACTGTAGCTAGTTAGAGATGAGATACCCTTTTTTCATTGCTCTTAGGAACAAAAGAAAATCCTTGGCGTATTATACCACAGGTTTGTCTTAATGCTTTGAGAATATGTTTTGATAAATCAAGTTCCTGCTGCCTATGATTTCATGACTTAATTCTTCTTGCCCATTATTCCTCCTACTCTTCCCTCGGTTTCCCTATGATTCTTGAAACTCTGTAAGGCTTGTTGATGCTGTAGAAAGAGACTAATTTCTGCTGGTGAGAAAGAGAAAAGACTGTATTTTGAAAATAATAAGTTGACAAGTTTTCTTGTAAATCCTTGGGTCTTTTTTGCTTACCATTTTCTCTTCTTAGTCTTCATTTTGATTGCAGTCTTAACTCACTACTTTGCAGGATTGTATTGTGAAACAATGCAGTGGTGACATTGTTAACATCTCTTGGATTTATTCCTTTCAAAAGCAGTTAATTTTGATCGAAGGCATGTCATATGGAAGTGAATGTGGTTATATAGTGCTGTGCACAGTATGACTTGCTTTGTTGCTCTGTAGGTATTTTCAGAAGCTGTGTACATGTAGGGCCATCTGGACAATGGTAATAGCACAGAGTGTGAGTGTCTGTTTGCTAATTTGGTATTTCAGTTGTAGAGCCAGTTTCTCTGGAGTCTGCACAGACAGATGTAATCTTCAGATGAAACCACCTGAGTTGGTTTTGAAGTCTTGAGTGTTGTATACCCTTGTTTCCCAGTTTATTTGCCAGATTCTAACTTCCTGACCTCACTTTTGTACTCTTCATCAGTCTGCTGCATTGCCCATGTCCCTTCCAGCTATGCTAGATGATCTTGTTTGACCAAATATTTTATTTTAGACAAACACTGCTTCTAGAAAACAAGTAATTCTTTAATTTGATAAACACTGTTGGGGAGAAAAGAGGAGAATTCATGAGTAATTTTTCCTGTTTCAGTATGGGAATTTTACATTTTATTAATAGCTTGTATTTACAAGGTTCCAACATTAAGTGCTTCAAAGTGCGTCATTCATTCAAAAATACTTCTTTCTCTTTTATGTGGAAAAGTGGAAAAATTCCAATTTAGAATCAACTCAAACCAAAAATATTTCAAGATCAGTTTAAAAACAAACAAAAAACCTCTGCTGAGATCCTTTGAGATTGAATGGATTCAAGGCACTCTCTGGCATCTCAGGTTATTGTTTCACAGTTGGCTTAAGGCTAAATTCATTCCCTTTCACCACCATATGCATTCCCATTTAATTTGCTTTAATGATTCTGTGAATAGCAATTTGTGACCTGAATCAAATAGTAACTAGCCTCACAAAACAAACAAAACCCAAAACCCCAAGTGGGCATATCAAAAAAGTGATAAAACAGTATATGTGGGAGGGAAAGCATGTAAATGTGGTGGGAGGGAAGATGGAGAAACAGAATTCTTGGGGAATAACCTCACCTTGACTAGCTTAAACTGCAGGTGAAATGTGTGATGAGGCCCCTCTTGGGTAGTTGCCCTGTGCCTGGTGCTCATTTGTGGAGGCAGAGCACTGGTATTTCAGTGCAGGAGCCTTAATTCACCCTAATGTTAGACAAACATTGTTCTCTAGCTCTGTCCCTGTTAATATTCCATCTTACAACTTAATCCTTCAGCAGTTACGTGAAAATAGAGAAACAGGAGTTTGGAGACCATGCAAAATACCTTCTCATACATGCAAGTTCTTTATTCATAGTCAAAGTATAAAAGCCCTTGAGTGGAATTTCTACTCAGCAGCCTTTCGTTTTTTAATTTTTTTTTTTCAGTCTTCTGAAAAGTTCCAGGCTCCATCTCTTTTTTTTCTTCTTCTTCAGTTCCTACAGTGTGGGCTTCTCCTGCTTTGTTCAAAAAAACTACTTCAGATACCAGAAAACATTTTAGTTTTGCTAGCAATGACATGGAAAAACTTCCCTCTTTCCAGAGTTTTTAACAACTACTCTTAATGTGGCTTACTTGATCCTTTTTGTGGGTTTTAAAGGGGTTTGAAATCAGTCCTAGTAGCAGTTAATTTTACATATCCACTGATGCAGCAATTTTATGAAATCCTATGGAATTCTTGAATTTTTTTATCTTTTAGGACAACAATCAAAGCTCCTTCTCTTCACACAGTGTAGTTTATTGCTATACAATTCATCAGAACCAATGACTGTATCTCACCATCCTTCACCACCCCAAACCTACAGATTTATTTTTAATAGATCAAAGTTAGAGGCTTTGTTTTATTTTAAACAAGCACACCTAATTGTCAAAGGCGCTAATTATGACTGGATGTTGCATTTCTCTCTCCTCAGTTCAGACTGACTGTGTTTACTTGTTATGGTCGTGTTTATATAGAACTTTGGGCTATACAGTTCTGCCTTTTGACAGTTTTTGGGCAGCTGCTCTGGTCTCCACTGTACAGGGAGCTGATCAAGAAGTTTTTTTCAAACTCAGTCACTGATGCTGCCTTGTCAAAATAACTTAGCTCTAGCAACTTTTAAACTAATTTTTTGGGTATTTTTAATCTTGCCTAAAGGGTTATTTTCTGGATACTATTTCTTTCACTGTGCATCATCTGTTTTGAAAATATTTGATGACCTAAGAAAGATTTTTATTGAGATACGATATAAAAATTGCCCTCAGAATTGTTTGAGTGACTGACTTTGGAAAGTAAAGCATGAAGAACGTGAATGAACAGCCATTTTACAATTTTATGGGACTGTTCCTAATTATGAGATAGTGAGGCATGTAAAATTTAATCTTAGGTATTTCACTACTGCAAAAAGAAGTTGAGTTGATTTGTGTGGTAGTGGATTGCTAAAGTCTAGCACAGGAAGTTTCAGACCAATATTGCTCTTGCTGGATTTCTTGGAGAATGATTTGGAGGAATTTTAGTACACATTTACCAGTAATATGGGAAAGAACTGAAGCAGTGTAAGAAACTCGTTTTGGAGAAGAAATACTAGTTTAAATATATCTTGCAGAATACAGTGTGGGTGCATGGAATAAGCATTGTATACATAATGATAGGGAAGGTAAGATGCCCTGCTTGGCTTATCAGCATTAATCCTGTCCAAATACAGATTTGTTGATTTCTGTCTAAATACGGAGAATGGCAAAAGAGCTTCATTCTGAGTAGTGCTTGGCACATGCACTTCCCAGCAATGTTAATGGCTCTGTGCAGGCTCAGCATTTGTCAGAGATCAGACCCTAAAAGCCCTCCCGTGAGCCACATCTGTGGTCCGATATTTGAGCAAGCTTATTAATACATTTTGTGAATTATAATATGTATTTAATAGGAATTGTACAACATTAATTGGTGAACAGCAGATTTATTCCAACAGCAGGACTTGCAGTTTAAGTCATCATTAGGTAGCTTGGCATTTCTGCAGTGAGTAGTTCCAGTAATCCATACTAATCGGTTCTTTGCTCTCCACAGGTGATTTACAGATATACGGATAAATCAGAAGAGGCAGCTCTGGCCACAAAAGGTTCCTGCAGTGAACACACACAGGAATCAGTTGCCTTTTTGCTAAAATGAAGAGCAGATGATGTCATGCTTCTCTGCTCCCCTTAAAATGTCCTTTTTTTTCATTCTTAACCTCAGAAGATGGCTAAAGAACATAGTTAAGGAAAAGAAAGCAACTATCAACTCTTTAAAGTCCATCTGCTTTGTAGGGATTGTCCTGGTATCTGATGTGATTGATTTCAAATCTCTGGTCCAGAATTGCAGTCCAGCAGCACATGTGTTTCTTTTTTCTTGCATTTGAACAGTTACCTTCATCTCTCTTAATTACTGGTGGGATTTAAAAGAAGAAATTTCTGTGTGATTACTGTGTAATCACATCCTTGGCCAGCACTGCCTAGGATGTTTTGCCATTGAACCCAGAGATTTCAGCTACTGTGCAGTGTTGGTAATTTATGCCTTGTGCCTCTTGGGATAAATTGTCAGACCTTGTGCAGGTCTGTTGCTCTCTGCACTTTGTAAGGAAAAGACGGAGTCCAAAATAAAGAACACAGTGTTGAGCTGAAGTCTTTTTGTTCAAGAGAGAAATCCAAGTTCTTTTCTAATTTTTTGGGATGCAGTTTCCAAATCAATTTATTTCAACCCAAAAAAATGAAGATGCTTTTATGAAGGATCAGTCTACATTCGTTGATTCACTTTCAAATGAAATTATTAGACCTGCAAAAATTAGTCAGCTTTCCTTCAGATATCTAAATTCTAATACTCTTTTCTTTTTATTGCCACTATTAAATAATTCAAGGATCATTCTTAAAACAGTAACTCTAACTAGTTAATAACTGATGTCTTCTTTTCTTGATCCTGTGTATCATTTGTTGATCCTCAGTTTGAAGAACTGTCTCATTGTAGCAACTATCATTGTTAGTTCTTCAGAGGTGCTATGTTCTTCATGTATTCCTGCAGGTATCCTCTGTGAGGCTGTGATGGTTTTTGTCTCCTTTTATCAGTTA
Organism: Struthidea cinerea; assembly: GCA_013397865.1. NCBI lineage: Eukaryota > Metazoa > Chordata > Aves > Passeriformes > Corcoracidae > Struthidea > Struthidea cinerea. The sequence goes on from VZTI01001286.1 coordinate 24,884, forward strand.
AATTAATACAGTTTGTCATAGATGTTTGAGTTCTTTTAGTGCTAAAACAATCTAGAGTCTTAAGAGTGCCAGTTCCAATATGTGGATTATGGAATGCATTCTGTCTATCTGTATGAGCTTTACTACAGAAAGCACAGGCAACTCTTCTTTATGCCTGCTGCGATATCTTACTGAAAACATCAAACACTTAAGTTTACACACTCAATAGTCTGTCATCTCCAACAGTCTCTCTGAGTCTGCCACTTGCCAAGAAGTAGCAGACTTCTTGTTTTTAAGAATTCTGATACAGCAGCAGCTGCTTTTTTCCTACAAAAATTTGTACACAAAAGGAGGAGAAAATCTGAAGTTTTAATCAAAGCCTCAGTTCAGAAAGTGTGTTTTTTATCACTGAACTTGCCAAAATTATCAAGGAGCCCTAGAAGTGTGTGAGATGAAACCCTTAACCCAAATCTGCATTCAAGAGAGCCACCAACAGCAAGTCTTCAGGCACCTAATTTCTTGAAATCTCACGTTTCCTGTATTTGTTTACTGCAGAACCAAAAGTGAGAACTCCCCATTTCAAGACCCTCAGCTATGCCTCAGGCTGCTTTTTTTTTTTTTTTTGCTGAATGTTCAGCCACGTTCACACAGGCAGATATAGATGAAAATGTTTTTGGAGAGGAACCTCTATACAACAGGGAACAGAAATATGCTTTGTTCATAGCTGAGGAACAAAAGCAGCTTGTGTTCGTTCCTGTATTAGGGGCATTGGTTTACCTCAGCAACCATAAATATTCAGACAGATACTCCTACCAAAACTGGAGTCTGGATTGCAATGCTAATGGAAGTTTGAAGTACTGTTGAAATTGCTGTCTAGGGAACTCTGTGCTTGACCTTGTTTTACACCATTATTCTTGTTGGACAAAACTATTGTGAAAACTGAGTTCTCAAGAGGCTTCTGTTTGTGCTGCTGACTGTGACCCTTGAGATAGGAGATCACAGGACCTTTTTATTTTTTTCTTAGTGATTTGTTCTTCCTCTCAGTAGTCAAGAGGAGGGGGAAGGAAACAAGATCTTAACTTTCTCTTATGGGAACCTATTCCAGTAAGAATATAGTTCTTTTTTTCAGGGATGGACCATATATATGTTCTATAGCTACAGGTAGTATTCAGATAAGCATCTTCTGGGCAAGTACTTTCATTATAGATTTTTCTCTGGATCAATATAGCTTATATTGGATAAATCACAGCAGTTTTAGCCTTATCTTAAACAGAGTTTAAAACCTCCTCTAAATCCTTTATAAATGGTGCCTAATTTACTCTAATTTGCTCATACTATGAGCAAATCTTTTCTTGTTTGAGCTCAATTCTAAGTGCTCATTTTTCTGCTATATCATTTATACAAAAATTTCATATGGTCCTTTACAAGCAGATGAGATATTTATTCTTTCTATCCCTTCTTAAATCTTACCTGACTAACATACTTTGTTAGACCATGTACAGGGTTGAAAACAGAAATGAGAAGATTTTGGGCACAGAAGTTTTCTCAGGTCTGAAATGCCAAGGTTTTATTTTGAATTTGAAGGTGAGCTTGCATGTCCCAAAGCTTATCTTCCAATATATTAATCTAGTGAAAGACTTCTCTCCTTTGCAAGCCTTGCCTGACTCTGTCTTCATTTTCAGATCATCAGATATCTGATGCAAATATCAGATCATTCAGATATCTGCAGCAAATCAGTGCTGCTTATTTGTCAGACATAGTTACTCTGTGTGCAGCAGTTTACACAGCATGTAGTAAGTGTTCAGCCTATCATTGTTAAAGATTTATTCAACTGTATTGTTAAAAATTTATTCAATTTCTCACTTCCTAAAATTTTCTTCTACAGGGCCTGTCCTTCATATGTTGTCAGTCCCAAACACAGGGTGCCTATTTAAATCAACTTCTTGGGAGCATTATTCGACATTACTTCGGACGATTTCTCCCTTCCTCCCCGACTGTGCCCGGTGCCAGACAGCATCCTCTGCTCACTGCTTTAGGCAGCTCCATCACAGTCCCCCAGCTGCTCCGTCTCCGCAAGACCACTTTGCATGTCATAAGGTAAGGACCAGTGAAATACAAAACATCACTTACTCGGGTTTCAGATTCAGATTTCACAAATAGCTCATGAGCTCAGGCCTCTGCTTTCTTCTCAGGTGATGGTGTGGCTCTTGGAAGAGCCTGTGAGTTGCTGGGCAGGGAGCAAAGGAAGGGTGGTGTTTATACATCAGGAGAGTAAAACTGGAAAGATATGGGAGAGAGTAATTAAGGATAAAGGTCCTAGGCCAAAACAAAAAACATTGCAGGAGGTCACATGAAAAGCAAGTCATTTTCTAGAAAAGTTATGCTTCGATAGACATCATCATGTGTGTGTCTCAGGCTGTATTTAGGGGCACAGAGTTGTAGTGCTTAGAGCTGCCACAGTTACCTGTGCATGTGGGACCTTGTTGCACTGTAAGTGTCAGGGCATACACAGGTGTGCCAGCTGCCCAGGGGACGTGGTAAACTGTGGGTGTGGGAAGAGGAAGACAGAGAGGCAGGGAGACAGTACTTGTTCATTGCACTGTCACCACTCACACAATGTCAACAGCAGCTACAAATCTGTGTTCTGCTGCTCAGAGGCTGACACTTTGTTCTATGTACTGCAGAATAGTGAACAATCTGTACTTTTTGTCCATGTTGGGAAAGGATTTAAACCACCTCAAATACAGGCTTATATCCAAGGTAATCGGATTTTTATTTGTTAAAGAGTTGGGTATACACGTTGATCAGAAAAAGAATGTCGGTTGATCTTGGGTAAATATGATAGGCAATCCTGTAAGCAAAGCCTGATTCTCACATATTAAGGGAGTGAATTAAGATTTCACAATCTTAGTTCTGACATGTTTTTAACTTATGGATACCCAAACTTCATCATCTTATTAAAGTTATTTTTGAATGTGTGCATGCATGTGTGAACAGGGTGATTGAGAGTGGAAAGTTCTGAAGGTGTAATGGCACTTGGTGATTTTTAAGATGTGAAGCATTCCTTAGTGATCTGGGAAGAATGTGTTAGAACTGAGCAGCACTCTGGTTTGCAAATTGCTGGGTGGTCATGAGGCAGTCACGGGGTCTGTACACAAATAGGTGCAATTTGCTCGCCACTTTGACATATGAAAGCCAGTGAATGCATTGCTGCTGCAGAGAGGAAAGGGAACCACACCATCAGGATTATATTACCCAGGTCAGAGAGCTGACTATTTTAGTGGAAGAACATCCAAAAAAAAATCTGTGGGAAACTTTCAGAGTAATTAATGGGACAGAAGATTTCGGAGTTGCTAATATTAAAGTAAGACCACATGATACAAGAACTGTAGGTGTTACGGCTTTCATTTGCCAAGTCACACCAGTGCTCTGAAGCAGTGCAATGAAGCACCCAGAGCTCTGAAAGTCAGGTTTCATTTGAAAGTTGTAGAAGCACCCTTTACTGAGCTTTTAATAAGGATGCTGGTTTTTAATTGATGCATTGCTCAGTCAACATATGTGCCTTGATTGAGTAGATAACCGTACCTAATATTAAGTATCTTAAAAGCTTTTTTTTAAGGTGCTGGGAGTGTTCTTGCTGACTGATGAATGAATGCTGTGCTCTCTTTCACCTGCACTCTTCTGTCCTGAATGCTTCAATTCAAACCTGTTGTCTTCAGATTTCATTAATTTCTGGTGCCAAACCAAGAGTAGTTCATATTCCTGTATTCTTTTGTGGAAAATGAACAAATCAAGGTGTTAAAGTTGGAACACTTCCTGTATGTGATGTTAAAATTTGCTCTTGTTGCAGATCGACAGGTCACCTTTTATCTTTGTACCAGATTTTATACTGGAGATGTTTGTGTTAATTCTGAAAGAGCAAAATCAGTCATTGGCTGTCCTGTTACAACATACTGTTGACAAAAATAAAACAACAGTACCAGTGTAACAGCAGAGCTGTTACCACAAGTATGATTGTGAGTTTGCAAAAGCACATAAAGCTAAAATAACGTAATTGAGTAATAGCTGTATTGTGGATGTTGGTTTAGGATCTTAGAATCTTGATTCCTTCATCTAGTCAATTATATTATGAAGCTACCTTTGTGTTTAGCTTTTAATGGTCACACTTGGGTTTTTAACTGTAATATGATAGCTCTTATTTCTCACTCCCCTCTCAATAGAAGAGTCAGAAGGTATCACTGTCCTCTGACAAATTGGGAGCCATTTCTACGACTAAGACAAATAGAAGCCATTATTTGAGCCTAGATAAAGATAGAAATCTATGTAATGGGCCTCCTGCTGAAATACCACAGTTATTTTAAGGTATATGGTGCTTGCATTGCATGGAAAAAAAACCCCAAGTCATAGACTTTGTTCTGGCTTGCTTTGTCTTCCCAGTGAAAACTACCTGCAGTTCAAAGGCAATGCTCCACCTCCTCGCTTGGCCTCTGTTCTTGCTTTCATTCTTGAAGTACTTCAGAGGACCCAGAGCACTGAACTGTGTGACATCAACTTGGTTCTCCCGGCCGTGTTGAAATGCTTGGTACTGGTTAATGAGCTGCAAGGTGAGCTATTTGTTTGCTTTAAGTACATCTCTCCACACCTGCAAGATTTTTGCACTGCTGAGCATCTTTCATCCCAGTATTTAAGACTCTCAGATGAGGTGAATAAAATAATCTGGCCAGCTAAACTGGATGAGGCTGTTTTTTTCATTAACTGGTCTGGGACTTCTGTTTCTCAGGCAGAGAAGTCCTGCCTCATTTAACTCTCTAATGAACTAATCAACTTCTCAGGAATCTGAAGTCATTTCCTTTTTCCCCATCCTTCCCACCTAATCTCCTCCAGACTTAGCGACTGTGGAAATTTTCTTCTACCTAAAGTTTTGAGACCAAATAAGGTAGTGTATGTTCTCCGCACAGAGGCATTATAAATTGATTAAAAGTAGCATGTTGCTCTCTGAAGGTATCTGAGTCTTCTTTCTTCTTTTAGCATGCTTTGTTTTGTAGCAAGAACAGCTTTATTTTTAGCTGCCTAAAGAACGAAGCACTCTTGTCACCCCACCATTGTATAACAAAGGTACCTGAGCTCAAAATTTCCATTACTTGCTCCTAGAGAGGCATTAAGCAAAATTTGGATTCACCTCTGACTTCTCCTGGGAATTTTCTCTAATAAAGTACTTTTTGATTCTGGTCTATAATAGTTTCAAGGACAAGATATGCTTAGGGAATTAGTTCAATCATCACATAACTTTCTTCCCCCTTTTGCCATCCCAGCCGTATCACTGGAAGCTGAGTACCCACCTTGCAATGTGCTGGGGAATGAGCTGGAAGTCTTGTGCTGCTGTAGCCACCTGCTCCCTGCCAGCCTGGACAGGGCTCTGCCACACTCTTCTAGAAAAGTCCTTGCAGCCCAGTTCCACCTTTATAAAGGAAGAGCTGTATCTTGCATCTTGGGAATTTATTTGGAAACAATTATTGAGAAAATAGGGGGGGGGGGGCGGGTTGTTGGGTTTTTTAGGGTTGTTTTCCCTTAAAAAAAGAGTTAGGGTGCATTTCAGAACAATCTCCACCACTGAAAGTACAGAGTAGATCCACATAGCTCTGAGCAGGATATAATGCTGTGACTACCTTTCTTTTGAATCAAATAGGAATTATTAAGGAATATAAACAGAACATAACATTTAAATAAAACCTCTATTTCCTCTAAATGAGTATCTCTTGGCTTTAACTTAAAAAGACCATAGTGTATTTAAAAATCTGTTTAAAGGATAATGGTGGTAAAAATAAGACTTTTGCATAAAACCATGACTCATGCTGTTCCTTATAGCCAATCTAAGTGCTCTCACAGTCATTTCACTTGCATCAAAGAAAGACGAAACCTTTTTTTTTTCCTCATTTAAAAATTTGTGTCTTCATGAAAGACATTCTCCAGATGGTCAGTTCAAGAGCTCTGTGTGATTCTTGTGATTTTTCTTTTGCAGTTAAAAAAATATCTACAGACATTGTACAGTACATGGTAGAAGGCTGCCAAGCAGGGTCAGGAGGAGAACATGCCACCCAGCTGACTTCTGTATTTAGGTAACCAGAAAATATGCCAACTGGCAGCAAAGCTGCTGCAAGCCAATTGACAGCAAACATGTTTTCTTAAAATAACTAATTATCCTAACATGCTGCATTGTTGCTTGTTTATGGTATTTAAGTAATGGTACTTTTGGCACTGTGTTTGAACACAGCTTTGCCAAAAAGCCAGAGCATAAAAATAGAATTGAGAGACATACCTGCTTCCTCAGGGATGAGGTACTGTTTTGAGAGGCATACAGTAGGGAGGTGTGTTGCTCCTGTGATGGGAAAATCTCCTCAGGAATGCTGATGGTGCTGTGAAAGATGTGTGTGCCTAATTTGAAGTGCAGATAATCTTCATATAACAAGCTTATCTTTTTTTATTTGATTTTGTGACAATAATAGATTATTATAATATAAATTATCCTCCTTTCGTGGCTCTGCAAAATGAATCCTGTATCTCACATGGATACAATAGAAAAGGTGCATGACCTGGCACCCAAAGACATTTTGCAACCCTTAAGCACTGCTGCTTTATTGGGTCAGGTCTAGGTAAAAGCTCCAGAGAAACTCACCAAAATAAGACCAGGTGTTTGTGGGAATGCCAGTCTGTATGGGATACATCACTTTCATGGGACGTGTCATCCCTAGGGTGTTAATTTTGATTTGAAGGTAATCTGTGATCTTTAAAGACCTCACATCCTCAGGAAGGCAAATGGATGTGCTTCCAGCCAATGGTCTGCCCTGGTTAAGATCCAGTAGAGCTTTATAAGAAATGCCAATGTTGATTCTGCAAATTTGAATCTAAAACTCTTGTTTTGTTAGTCTTTTTATTACAATTATTATTTAGTAAATAAGGAATATATAGTTTAGTTTTGCATTCACACGCACATTCAGAAGTGAAGTGCTCTGGAACAAGGCAGTCCTGGTGAAACAGCAGCAGAATCTGCCAGATTACTTGAAAATAAATGTGTGGAATTTTTAGCATTAGCCTTCAAAAGCATGACTTTGTTTAAAGAAAGCATTCCAGGTAGAGTATTCCAGTGTAACAATATGAAAATTGCAATACAGCCAGATTGCTTGTTCTGATTAGACTCTTCAATTGTTCTTGGCATGTTCTCTGCATCTAGTTTTGACCCTGCATTAAATGCCTCTGTATCCCCCTCAGGCAGTTTATCCAGGACTACACTGCTGTCTATGATCACCGGGTTTTCAGCATACTGGAAACAGTGGCAGTCTTGCATCAGACGTTCGTTACCAGCCTTATTCCCACAATCACACAGTCTTTGAAGGATTCGGAGCACAAACAAGGCCTTGGAAAAAATGCTGCACAGAGGTTTGATTTTCATTTAATATTATTTTTTGACAATTAATAGTAGAGGTTTATTCTCTTGAAAGAAAGCAGTGTTAAGACAGCAGCACAGACACTCAAAAATGAGTGATTTTGTGTTCAGCCAGAAATCTCTCTTAACTCAAGCCTTTCATGGTTTTAAGCCATCTATATTTGCTGAATATTTCCAGAGATGTTTTGTTTTGTCCACAGACCACTGAAGAATTTATATGAATCCAGGTTGTATCTACACTGTATGTTGCAAAATGGAATTAAGAATTCCTTACCCTAAGAATTTTCCTGTTAGTTCCTGTTTTAGAGGACTTTATGGGTCATATGTAAAATTTTAGTATTAGTAGGTATGGTCTGAGATGGTTGGAAAAGAAATATCCCCAACTTAATTTCAAGAGCTCGCTCATAATCTAAACTTAGAAGAGTTGTGGGTGTCCAGGAAAGGCTGGCTCCGATAGGCACAGCAGGCTCACACTTCCTCCGTTTCCCCCCAAGAACTTAGGACAGAAATATTTGACACGTGAATCCATCTGGCATTAGGAGGAAATGGCACATGAGGGGAGCAGCTGTGCAGGGATGGTGATATCTCTGGGTGCAGGTGCAGCACTGGCCTTTCAGCATTGTTACAAAACTCCCGGAAGCTCTGCCTCATGTGGCACCAAAGCCAAAAGGGCTCCTCCTGTTAGTGCTGCTCACTGGAAGGCTGCCCGTGACTCTTCCTGTGGTCTGGGCAAGGAACTGGTCCCAGTGTTTGCATTACTGCACATCCTCGGACTACTCAAAGGGGAGGATCCACTCTTGCCACATGCTGGGGAAGTTTTGAGGTGTGCTGGCAGGGCCTGGGCTATAAAAAGTCCAAAAGACAGAGTTGTGCAAGAATAACTCATGAGACACTAAAGGGTACTCACAGGGTATTAATCTTCCATTTAATGAAAAAGGTATTTAATTCATTTGTAATTATATTATTCACTTTTTACTATCCACTACCAACAACTGCATTTCCTTTTATTTAAGAGAATTTGCCCAGGGTCAGCCTGGTGTACCATTATATGCAGGATTTCCACATGACCTGCTTTTCATCCTTTGATAATGTATTTCATAGCTAAAATCTTTGTTTGTTTTTCTTTTGTTAAATACTGTTAATATGGTAACATTCAACCCAGTGTCTACAAAATACTGAAAGCAAGCAGGTTGTTTGAGCTTCTTGAGATATATGCTTGGAGATTACTGAAGAGCTACATTTTCTTTAGCCTCATCACTTACACCTTATCTATTATCTAATCTGTTGTCAATGTTTTCTATTAGTAATTTGTATTTAGAATGTGCTCCATTACCCAGCAGCCTGAGGTGATCTATGAGCATTTTATTGTAAGAACACTAATTTTCTCTCTTCAAGAACACCTGATTCTGTCTCTTCAGTCCCAGCCTCTAAATAATGTTGTATTAACATATTCAGTGCAATTACTGTAGACATTAAAGTGCAAACCCATCTCTATAAAAGAAGTAAAGTTCAGAAGTTGCATTAAATGCCTATAGTGGTGATGTCCGGTGTTGTTATTGCAAGGAACTAGTAAGAAAACTGCAGTTTTGTTTGCTCAAGTTAATATTTCATGACAAAAACAGATAATTAGAAAAGACCTAAATGTCAGAGGCAGTACTTCAACAATAATTACACTGTCTAGGTTGGAGAGTATTAGAATGAACTTAAGGTGAAAAGTCTCATCAACACATACGCACTCTTCTGGAAATCCACTTGAGTGACAGTTTCCTTCTGAATTCCAGGTTTATTTTAAAACAGTCATTGTCCTTGGTTGAGGATAGTGGTTTAAATCTGGGTCAGTGCTGGGCTGCACCCAAATGCCAGGGGCTCACATCACTGTGCTGTGGTGAGAGTCACAGGGATTGCTTAGGCAGAAATGAGAGAGCAAACATCGTCAAGTCTGAATGCTAATCTCATCTAGGCCTTGGAAACTCCACATTTTTAAATGAAGAACTTCTATTTCACAGCAGTTTACTAAACAAGTAGGCTTCTAAGCATCTCCACTACTAGCCATATCCAATGCAATCCTTATTCTTCTTCTGATCTGGCCATGCTAAAGAGTCACAGCAAACAAAGCAGTTGAATAGGTGGGGGGAAGTTACCATGTTTTAATATCCCAATATCTAAACAATGTGTTTGGGAATTACACATTTTTACTCCTAGGATGTGTGAGATTGTTAAAATAACACATTACATGTTTTGATATATATTTTTTTTCCCCAACAGAGAAGCCTATAAGAGACTCTTATCTTACCTGGCAGAGGCTGGACAAAATGAGATACAAAAACTGGAAAATGAGACAGATCAGTAGTGTGCTGGTGACTACTCTTTTCCTCTCAGACGTTATGACATTGTTGGTGCCTAAAACTACAGACTACAACACACTAGACAAGTTCTTTATGCTTACAATGAAAATACATGTATCAACTTTTGTGGTTGCTTTTTCCCCCAATTTATGTATTAATTTAAAAAAAATCGGTGGTATTTTATTATTGTTGTGCATTTGAAGATTAACTCAATATCCTGTTGAATAGCAATAGAAAGGTTGAAAGCTAATTTATTACATATTCAAATATCTATATGAACAGAGCCTATATTGCAACATACAAGACAGGATTTCAAAGAATTTCACAACTTAGTTCACATTGAATGAGACCTGTCCCTCTTAATAGTGTAGTTCTGAAATCCTTATTCAGTCTTTTCTTAAGAAAATAATAATTTTGTAATTTCTAATTTATTATTTTAGTAGAATGAGAAGAATGTGTGCCCTGTAGTACTCAATGTGTTGAATGCAGTGCATTCACCAGTTGTGCAAGTGTGATAAAGCTTGTGTTAAGAGAGAGCATTTTTTTTTAATATGTTTATGTTGCACAGAATGTATATAGCTGTCTTAACCTTCCACCTGTATTAAAACATTTCAGTATTTCATATTCCATTGTAAAACCTCTCTGTTTTCTTTCTGGGTAATATAAGAAGAGGCAGATTCAGATTTCCTGTTCTCTTTCTTTTCAATGCTATGTTCTTAAAATTAGCCCGTAATTTCCAGGGTCCCATGATCTTTTAATTAGTCATGACACTATTAGTTATCCACTTAGACTAGGTGTGAAAGGTGGGAGGGAAAAAGACGAGAGGACAGACTTCTAATGAAAATACTCACCATTTGATGATAGGCTAGCAATTATTCCTGTTTGCCTGGAAAGTTGGATCTTTCAAATATTTTGCTGTGTTATGGGTCTTTCCAGGGTTGATCTAGTTCTGTAACTTTTTCTACATTTTTTTTCTAAAGTTTTCAGGAAACTTTCATTAATGGTTGTGGTATCTACACTTTTCACTTCCCTCAATAATCTGAAGCTTTCTGAAACTACTTACTGGACTTTGGGAGTGGGTTTGCCCTTAATGGCAACACCGGTGAGCAGGCTCTTAAAATTATTCACATTTTAATTTTACAATGTTAACAGGAAGGAAAAATTATTTTTGTGTCTAATAGCTCCACAAAAATCCCTAAAATCTTGTTCAGAGCAGCTTCCCTTTCGTTACAGTAATCTTATCAAGTCGAACTAGATAATCTTCTTGCCTAAATCAGCTATCGGTACTTCAGATAATGCAGTAACTAAAAGCCTCTTTAGGCTACTTAATAGTGCAGAACGTGGAGGTTCTTTTCATTATGAAAGTGACTTATTGAACTTGCATTGTAGCTTCTCGTAAGCTTATGTACCTGGGAGGAGTTTTATTCATCCCAGGAGAACTCTGCTTCTGAAAAGCTTTTTTTAAAAAAATATAAAACACCCCTCTCCAAGAGAAATTAATTGAGATGCCTTCAAAATTTGAGTCCTACCACACAGTGGATCCCAGAACAGATGTCTGACTGTAGTATTACTTCCTGAAAGTAAAGACTGATTTTAAAGGATTGAACAGATATTATAACAAAGCACTTAATGATGTGTTTAGTAGGTTATTAAAGACATATTTAATACTATCTGCAGTGGTTGGAAGTCTCTGAAAAAGAAACAGGACTTTATGTAAATGCATAGCAGCTCCTGGCACACGAGAAACTAATTTAAACAGTTTGGAAATTATCATCCTTCTCTGTCACAGAGTTAATGTGAACAGAAATAAGGCATTTTGCATCACAGTCACCAACCACAGCCAAATGGGGGATGTGGTTTGGTCTATTTATTTGGTATGGGCATTTGCAGATGTGACTGATACTTCCAATAATATTAACGAGAGGAAGACTTGCAGAGTGCTAGTTTATGCTGACTTAGCAAGCATACACCAAAACAGCAGTCCAAAACCAGTTAGGAGGAACAAAGAAAATGCTTATTTTAACTACAATATAGAAAAAACTGAAAAGCTAAAAATATATATATATATATAGTCTTATTGGATGCTGTCTGTATAAAGGCAGCTTAAGGCAATAAACATTATTTAAATTAAACCTTTTTATATTATTTTACATTGAACAGTTTGGTTTAAAAGAGGGTAGATTTAGACTAGATATATGGAAGAATTTTTTTATTATGAGGATGGTGAACCCCTGGGACAGGTGGCTTAGAGAGGTGGCACCTTAAAGTGACAGCCTGATTTCAGCTTTTATAGGCTCTTCCTTTGGCCTGCATTTTTGTAGCACTAGGGCAGCATTTTACTTATTGGATGGTAAGGGTGTCTCCCAGTATGTTGTTTAAAAATAACACTGCTTGCAAGGACAGATACTTCCTGCAGTTGTAAATTCTGCAACTGATGGTGAAAAGTTCCTGAAAATAAAATTGTGGCTAGAGTACCTAATTCAGAGGAATTTCATCATTCAAACCCATCTATATAATGAAATGGTGGTGGTATTATAAGTTATTTTGAATGCTGTGATGGTTTAACCCCAGCCAGCAGCCAAGCCCCACACAGCTGCTCCCCCACCAGTGGGATTGAGGAGAGAATGGGAAGGGTAAAAGGTAGAAAACTCCGGGTTGAGACAAAGACAGTTTAATGGGGAAGGCAAAAGCCACAAATAGGGAAGGCACACAAATAAAGCAAAACAAGGAATGAATTCACTGCTTCCCAAGGGCAGGTGGGTGTTCAGCCATCTCCAGGAGAGCAGGGCCCCATCACACATAACGGTGTAACACGTAGCTTGGGAAGACAAAGCCCTCACTCCAAATGTCCCCTCCTTCTTCCTTCTTTCCCCCACTGTATGTACTGACCATGATGTCACATGGTCTGGAATATCCCTTTGGTCAGTTTGGGTCACCTGTCCTGGCTGTGTAGCCTCCCAAGCACCCCCAGCCCCCTCCCCAGCGTGGCAGTACAAAAAGCAGAAAAGACCTTGGCTTTGTGTAAGCCCTGCTCAGCAATAACAAAAACATCTCTACATTATCAACCCTGTGTTCAGCACAAATCCAAAACACAGCCCCACACCTGCCCCTGTGAAGAAAATTAACTCCACCCCAGCCAAAACAAGCAGACATCTTAATTAATTACTTATAACTACAGAATCACTGTTTGTCAGTGGAGTTTTAACAAAATATTTAATTTCAGTAAGCTTTTTCTTGCCCCAAGCATGGTGCCCAGTCTGTGACCAGAGTGGCCCTTCATTTGGAATGCCAATACTGGTGATGGGAGACCTGTCTGAAATAGAGCCATCATAAGCCTTGCCAGCGTTTTCCACACTGATCTCCTTGGCCAGAGGACTGTTCCAGGATGTAAAAGGACTATGTGTGTATATGTACTAAGCACCCTTTTTTCCTGCAAGGTACAGAACTGAGATCTGAATAGACAGTATTTCATTTTTATGTTTCCCCTATTCCAGAATTTAGGATACCAATCACCTCTGACCCATTATCATCCCTATGATATGAAATAGATGTCCAGCACATGACGAACAATGGCAGGCAGAGGGAAGTCTGGCTTATCTTTCCTTTAGTAACCTTAACAAGATAACATGAAAAAAACCACCTGTTCAGAATTCACATATGACTTCCATTAGTCCCACTAAAGCTGTCCCTCTGCTTCATAAGAATTTTACATTTGTTATTGTTATTGAAGAGCAGAAACATGGTAATTTAAATTACTCCTTGCTTTCATTTTCAATGAAAAAAAAAGGTGGGGGGGTACATGTTTCAATAAAAAAAGAACTTCTGAAATAGAAAAATTCACACCTTTTTTGTTGGCATAGAGGAGCAGACCTATGAAAAGAATAAGGTTCTGTGTTGTCTGTTGTAATTGAACAGAAGAGCTGCCAATAGCATAAACTGCTCGGTCATCTAAGGAACTTTGATTACTCTGCACTTAAATGCAATGTATTTCCCTCAGGAAACAAAAAAGAGGTTTTATTGCACTCTAGCTTTCCTTCTTTCAGTAGCTTTTTGATAATTATGTATGCAATGGGTATTTCCAGTTTGATCATATTTTAGAATTTTTAACTATTACTTAAAACTCAAATTCAGTGTAATCAGCCCATCTGTTAGCAATGGTTATAAAATTATGTTGAAGATTAAAAATCTGATGCAGTGTCAATATGTCCTAGCATAATTAAGCTTGTTTTATGATGAATGACTAGGATATGGCTTTTGTCTACTTGAGCAGTTTTAAAGTGGTAAACCTTTTGCAAGCTTAATCTACAAAGTGCAAAGGTATGTACAGAACAACAAAAAGAAAGTAAAAGCTCAGATCCTCTGTTAGTAGATGTGGTATCTTTACAGGCCTGTGGAAATGCCAGCAGAGTAATTCCACATTACAACCAAATTCACTGCATTTGTCAGTGCATCAAACTGTCTTGGCTCTACCCTTCTCCTTGCAGAATGACACCAAAACAGGCATTAAAAATGCAAATTTGCTAAATTCATTATTTGCTTTAGAAAGGCCCAGCATGACCTGCATAGGCACTGCTGGCAAAATTAGCACAGCATTTGCTTACATGAATTGAGGGTATTGCTAAAAATACTTACTCTGTTCTTCAGTACTTGAAGCATTGCAACATTAACGTTTTAAGCATATTAATTCTGGCATTACTGTGAAGCAGCTATATATAATCATCTGTACTGGAAAACCATTCTTTATGTGGACACTTTATCCCTTTATAATGTGTCCTTGGGGGGGAAAAACCAACTCCTTTTGCAAAAATAGAACTGCATAAGTCCTTTATATACAGTCTATGTGCTAAACTTCCTGCAGTCTTCCTCCCCACAAAATCTGCCTGCAGATGAAGTGTTTTAACCTTGCCCTCTTAATTTATTCTACATTCTAATTTTCAATAAACAGATGCCGCCTCTTTTCGCGCTTGTTTCCACATTGTTCCACATTCTGCCTGGGTTGTTTCTGCATGTGTGAATATTCAATTATCTATTTCTCCACAAGTCTGCAACTGATGTACTAAATGTCTGTACAGGTTTGGGGGAGGGTAACGGGGGAAAGCAAAGCTTAGATGAAAAGGAGTTACAGAAGTTTCAGCTCTTCTGTCAGGAACTTGGCCCAAAAGTTGCTAAACTGAGAAGAAAATCGTAAGCCACAACTAGAAATCGAAGGATTACAAAAACATTACTGTACAGAAGCAGAACTGCTGCACACTGGCTCATAACATGTGAGTTTCTTCAGTCAGCCCTTGGGTGTGAAATACTCAAAAGACACCAAAGTGGCAGAAGAGGCTGTTGGTGCTGCTGCATGTGAAAATCGAGTATTTTTTTGATTAAAAGCACAAAGCAGCTGATTCCCTTGTGGTTATTTATAGCTAAGAAGAGCTGATAACACATTTTAGAACTCAAAGGTAAAGTATATATAGACTTTATACTTTGATTAAAGCTATATAAAGGATGGAATATTACTCTTCATGGGAGCGCCTGAAAAAGATCAGAGAATAGCTCTTCAGCTCTTTAGACCTTGTGGCCCAAAAGTCTTAGTTGCAGATATAAATAGCTTTAATGTGTAAATCTAAGGAGTTCAGAGCACAGAACTGCACTGTCTTCCAAACAGGACAGTCAGTGACTGCTGCTGCGTTATTCACTGGTAAGAACACTTCTCTCCCTGAAGCAGCAGTGAGTTCTCACTGGTTGCAACTTGTCCCATTACCTCACACACTCCCAGCTGGATAAATGACTTGTGTTGGCATCTGCTCTCACACTGTGATGATCAGACTCTGACAACAGAACCAGCAAGCATAGAAAGAATATTCTTGTTCTGGACAGCTTTAAGGCTGTGTGGAAAAACTGAACTAAACTACATGTTAGAGGTATGTACCAAATCCAGTAGGCTGGGTAGGGACGAAGGTTGGGTTCAGAGTTGTATGTTTGCCCAAAATGGTCCAAAATTTAGAACATCACAGGTGGATCTGGAGGTCACACACAGGATTCTGAAACCATGGCAATTTCAGAAGCCAGAGACACTCAGTGGAAGGATGGCAGAGCGAGGACATGATGATTCAGAAACTTCAGCTCACCAGGCAGCCTTTGCAGGAGTCCTGCACAGCCGCAGGTGGCAGGTGAAGTCAGCCTTGCTCTCCCATCCTCACTCCTTCCAGCTGAGACCCCACAGCCACAGCAGGGTGCTCTCTATCTGCTCTTGCATCCACACTGTTCCCTTTTCTTACCTGGCAATAATTAACTGGGTTTTGCTCATCTGGCAAGGGCTATGAGGCATTTTCTGACTTCAGGTGCAGCAAAGCACCCTCCATCTGTCCTGTAGGTCCTGCAACAAAAGCAGAAAGACCCAGATAGGAAAGTGTGATACAAAAACTTAAATGACTCAGAGGTTGCTGTGAAAGACCTCTGTAATCAGTGGAGCCTGATGATTAAGAGCCAGAGCAGAATCCTGGCACTAATAGGAGCATATGTGTTGTCCTGAGGCTCTGTGGCAGAGGTACCCCGAACCAATATAATGCAATTGCACAGCTGTTTAAAACTGCCATTCACAGTGCAGACAATTGGTGATAACAACCAGAGCAGTAAAAGTGTCTAAGGGGCAGAACAAACATGATAAATAACTTTCTTGCCTTTCAGACCTCGAACTACGAGGCACATGCAGGAAGCTGCCCCCCTCTGCTCCTCAAACCCAGGCCACTGCTGCCACTTTCTGCCACTGCTCAGCAGTCATCCTGATCCATCCTAATCCCTCCCCTTGCTCTCCAGAAGCAGCAGTTTAGAAATTATTCCATAGCTACAGCTGTGGTAAGCTATGAGACCGAGGAATACAAGCCTCCAAACTAAGCTGAGACAGAAAACATACTTTGCACTATTGTCCAGAAGTGCACTGGGCTTTATAAACAGGAAGTGTAAGTTCTGCCCCCGAAACAAAAACTGATCACTCACCTGGTGTGGTACCTGGGGGATGAGACTCAAAGCCCCTGCACACAGGTTTTGATTATTTTAGCCACTGTCCTCTTGAAAATGAGACACGTACTCTGTTTGTGTCCCTGAAAGCCCCACCTAAGTCAAAGTCTGAATACTTGTGGGGCTTGGACCCTGCAGCCCACACAGCAATACAATTTCTGTAAATGGCCTGATCAGAGAGCTGTTCCTTGCATGCAGATTTCCAGGAGATCAAACAAATTAAAACAAGAAACTGAAATATATCTTGATGTACAGCCTATCCAGCTCCCTTGCAGCATAGAGAAAAGTCCTGCCTGGATGCAGGCTTGCTTGGTGCACAGAAGGAGGTGGTGTTAGCAACTCGAGTCAGTGTGCCAGGCAAAGACTGTGCAGCTGCAGCTCTGCTCAAGGCAACGAGAGTGAGAAAGCTCAGCAAAGAAAAAAAACAAACCAACCGTAACACAGTCTAACCTGATAAGTATGGAAAAGGAAAGGTGATGTTCCACCAGTACACTGCCCAGCGGGAGACAGAAATGGTAATAAAGTTACCTCCCTGTAACCAGACCCTTAAAAGCTAAAAGATGTTTTTGATTTGAAAGCACTGCTCACTGGACAAAGTCAAACCTGTTCCTGTCCAGCAGGCGCAGGCTACTGCCACAGCATATTCCACATGTGGCATTAGCAGGAGCATCAGCAGGAATTTGATAGGTCTGCTCAGGCAGCACAGTGGCAGGGAGCTGATCAGTAGGTAAGGCAGAGAAGTGCAGAGTATCCATAAATCAGAAATAGAGAAAGATTTAATTACATGCTTGGCTAATATTTACAAACATTGACATTTTTGTTCAATATGTAAATAAAACACAGAGATAAGAGACAGGGGCTGCAGTAGCCAAGCAAAGCCAAAATACACCGGGTGAGAGTATTTGCTGTGAGCTGGCATATGCCTGGAGAATGGAATGGAGACACACTATATAAACTGAAAGAATAAATAAATAAATATTGACATTGTTCTACACCTGTTTAGCCTCTGGAGACCAGTGATTTGTGGGACCATATGTTGGACAAAATGAGACTGTTCATTGATAATTGTAAATGTGGTGACCCCTTGCAAACTGGATATTAAAAATATTAAGTAAATGGCACATTTTAATTATACAGTAAAGAGGCTGATCTCCACCATTAAAAGACTGCAGCTGTCAGGAAGAATTGATCATATGACAGAAGGTAACATTTATTTGGTAGTAGACCTTGGTAAATGACATCCCAAACAATCTTTAGATTCTCAGACAAACACATTCAGTTCAGACTTGAGTTTAACCATGAGGCTTCATATTCTTTGCCTTTCAGCTGAGACAATTTTTATCTGTTCCTCATATCCTATAGGGCTTGTTTGTTTTTTTTGTTTTAATCTGTTTTGAAGTATTTAAATTTCAAATGAAGTATTATTAAATGAGAAACTGTAAACAATGGAGTTCGGAATTGGAAGTCAACACATTTGTTATTCTTTTTGCCAAAGGTATTGAGTAAGTTGCATAATTAGCACAGTATTATATCATCTTTGTCAACATAAACAGAGATTTTTTATCGTCTTTGAAAGCGCCACTGGTGGACAACTGAAAGTGCAGACTCCAAAGAGCAGCAGCCCAGGAAGAGCTGAGAGCATCCACAATGCCTGACAAAGTTGCATAAGGAAATGAAGTAGACACGTAGCAAGTAGCCACCAGCAGAAATGCCCACTGCTCTCATGTATCTGCTTCTGCGTCTGAGGCTGAGGAGAGAAACCGCACAAAGGTTTTGTAGCTTCCTTCCTGCCTGCTGTGATCCGACTTTAAGACAAATGCGTGATGGTAAAGCAGCAGCCCAAGTGGATTGATTCTTCTCACTGACCCAGAGAAACCCTTCTATGCACAGGGTTTGATGTTTTCCCCCTCCACTTCTGGTTCTGTGAAGTGCAAGGAATGTGTCACATTGTGCCGATCCTGTGGTGAGGCACTTGCAGAGTCTGAAGGTTGGGGCACGTGAAGTAAGGAGCTGGGAGAAAGCAGGCTGCTATTCCATTGGAAGCGAAAGGGAGCGTCGGCCCATAGAACACCTCTTCCTTCCCCTCCTTGCTAACATCCAGCACCTGCATGTCAAAGCATACAAAATACTTCTGGGATCACAGAAGAAAGCTGAAACAAATTTGCTGGCACCCACCACATGTATTTACTATTCATCCCAGTGGAAAGGTAGTTTCAGATAATTTTTGGATTATTTATGGATCTGGTTTTTTTGTTTTTTTGGATTTGCTGTTCCCATCACCCAACCCAAAACCTGAGTGCACAGGCACTTGGGAGCAAACGGTGACATTGGATCCTGCTTCCTGGCAGGAGAAGGTGCAGCCATGCAAGTGGGTTACCCTGCACAGAAGGGCTCCTGTTAGCACAGAGCACAAATCATCTGTCAGCTCAGTGGTATATAGGGGGCACAGAAGCACTATGGAAGATTGGAATGCCAAAAAAATGACTGACTTAAAGTAAGTAAAGCTATTTGAAAAAAGTGGAGTTTTTTCTTCCAAAGGAGAGAGCAACCTCAGTTTTCCTCAACTGGAAGATAAAAGAGCTAGTTTTGCTGGTTAAAGCCAGGCACACTGCCAACACCTGAGGAGGGACAGCACACAGAGCTCCGCCAAATCACTCATTATATTTCTTTTCCCTTTTATGTGGGGACTGTGTCAGGCAGGCTGCCAGTTCACGATCAGTCTGGGGATGTGGACAAATGTCCATTTACGAAAGCAAGATCCCAAGATCACTTTTGCTTGTCACTAAGCCGTATTTAAACCCAGGTGCAATACTGCAAAGTACCTGTTGATTATAAACGAGCCCACTGGTGGAGCACAGCTGCTACCTCTATACTGTGCTATTACTCCATCTAAGCATTATGTGTCAGCTATATCCAAGCCAGCCTGAATGACTTTTTCCAATAAATTTTTAGGTATGGTATCCAACAACTTGCTAAAGCACAATTATACTATATTACATTATATTATATAATATACTATATTACATTATATAATGACCAGAGCATGTTTTTAACTGTTTATCTTGCATGATCTACTTTTTATAAATTCATGCTACTAAGTGTTCATTATAAGACCAGTAGCGTGGCAACCTAATATACTCCCTTCTTATGCTAAGCCTAACTTCTAGTCTTACGGAAAAATTCAGAGGTGAAATTCTAAAATCCAAAAAGTTGGAAGCAAATGAAAATGTTGTTTATCACCAAAAGTGCAGAAACTGAGACATAAACAAGAGTTTCTGTCTGTAACTGCCCAGCTGGTCACAAAGCAATGGCTGTGATGCAGAACTGCTTCACTCAGAGACATGCAGAAAGATAAGAATTCCAAATTTCTGTACCGAAGTACCTGAAAGCCAAGGATCTGCGGGTGAGCTGCTTTTATAAAAGATGGGAGAGCAGAAGAGTTTGTTGGACAACCTATTGCCTAGAGCAGGGATCAAAAAACTTCCATTGAAGCTTTAAAGCAGCAAGCAGTAGGGCAAGTCACAGGCTGACTGCACTTGGTCAGTGAACAACTTGTTTACTCTGGCTGCCCTTCAGAAACACAACTTGGAAAGAAAAGAAAAATCACAATATGGGCTGAAAAATTCTTAGCCCCATCATCCATTTCTGCAACCCTATTACTTTTGAACTTGATTGTGTAACCTGTGAATATATACACATTATTTTATCCAAACCTTGCCAAAGGAAAGATAACTCAGCCCTGGTTTACTGGAATATCTTAGAGGAATTGCATCTATTGGCTCATGTGGAAATACTTTTAATATCTACAGTATTTCCTCTCTATTTATGCAGGTTCAGTGACTGCATAAGAAATATCCTTAATCTCTCCACTTCACATGTATTTTCCTTTTTTAATAACAACTGTGCAAACTTATCCTTGCAAAATTATTGGAAAAGACTTTAAAAGAAACCTAAATCGCTCACCTGGATACATGCCAAAGGCTCATTTGTCCAAATCGAATAGCCACCAACTAAATATATTCTACCATTGTGGACAGCAACTCCAGACTCATTTTGACCTAAAGCAAAGAAGGAAATAGAAACCACTTTCAGTGTTTAATTAACCCTTTTAACACCAAATGCTGGAGTTCTGTAATGGGATGCAAACACTCCTGGCAGTAACTTGACTTTCAGAATTCCCAACACATCTGAATGAAGGTGAGGCATGGGGGCAATTCCTTGCTCTCTGCAGGAGCCCCACCTGGTGCTGCCCAGAGATAGCCCAGGTGAGCAATAATGTGGCTGTGCAGGGGACCATCTGCTCCCTCCTCAGGTGTGTCACAGGTGACAGGCACAGTCCCCACGCGCCCCTCAGCCTCCATCAGACACGAACACCCAAGCAGCCACAGAGGCTGAGAGCGCCGAGTGCCCCTCACGTGCTGCCCACACCTGCTCAGCCCTGCTCCTCCAGGTGCAAGTACGGTGAAAATCGCTGGAGCTGCTGCGCAAGTTCACCCCCATAGCAACAGTTTCCGAACAAGTTTGGAAGTTTTGAGGGAAAAAACAGCCTTGAAAAAGTCAGCACCACACAGTGCACCAGACACATTTACTGCCACTTGCACAGACAGAAAGAAAGGCTTAGATAGTCTCTTAAGGTGCAGGTTGTGGAAACAACCCGCAGGCAGTGAAGAGGAGGCTGCCTCTCAGCAAAGCATTTAGTGGGACAGGGTCAGCTCCAGAATGAGGAGAGTGCCTGCAGTGCCATGGTTTTGCAGTTGCAAATCAGATGACCTCCTTCCCAAAGGCTGTCAGTTCCTCCAGATAATAAAATAATTAACTAGTGAGCAAAAGACATGTGAAAAAATAGTTCTGTTTGACCATGTGTAATTCCTTTTTAATCTATGCCTCTCTCCCCAGTGTTCATCAAGTACTCTGATGGCCTGACTTGGAAAACAAGCAACCCTACTGTTGGTGCTACTCTAAGAATGTGTCACATGCCTGTCTGAAGCATGGCCAGCAGGTTCAGGGAGGGGATTCTGCCCCTCTACTCCACTCTGGTGAGACCACACCTGGAGTGCTGTGTCCAGCTCTGTACCTCAGTACAGGCAGGACAGTGACCTGTTGCAGTGAGTCCAGAGGAGGCCACCAAGTGGACTGGAGGGATGGAGCACCTCTCCTGCAATGGAAGGCTGAGAGAATTGGGGTATGTTCAGCCTGAAGAAGAGAAGGCTTCAGGGTGACCTAATTGTGGCCTTCCAGTACCAGCAGAGAATCTACCAGAAAGCTGGAGAGGGACTTTCTAAAAGGGCATGCAGTGACAGGACAAGGGGTAATGGCTTAAAGCTGGAAGTGAGTAGGTTTAGATTAGATATTAGGAAGAAAGTCTTCACTTTGAGGGTGGTAAGGCTGCCCAGAGAAGTTGTGGAAGTGCTCAAGGCCAGGTTAGATGGGGCTTTGAGCAACCTGGTCCAGTGGGAGGTGTCCCTGCCCATGGATCTTTAAGGTCCCTTCCAACCCAAACCATTCTCTGGTTCTATGTCTCTCCCTGGGATTCAAGGGGATAACACATCAGGGAATTGTATCAGGTGTAGGTGAAGTTTGGTGGACTGGGTGGCAGGGAGAGTGAGTTGCAGCGCTTTGCAAGGTCCACCTGTAACAGTTCTTCCTAGTAAGTCAAGAAGAACTTTACAGATCCTGTAGCTAACTAAATGCTCAATTCATTTCTGACTTGACAGAGTTCTAACGAGGACACCTCCTTTTGGATAATTGATTAAGAAGATACCGTTTAGAAATAAGCAAGAGTTAACAGATTTCAGTGAAAGCTTTGCCCCATAATGCCAGCAGAAACCACTACAAAATGATGTTACATGGTAAAGACACATCAGTCTCTTGTACACTCAAAAAGGGAGCTAAAGCAGTACCACAGGCAAGCTTTTGGAGAATTAAAAAAAGAAGTACTGGTAATATTATGCCAAATTATTTTTGACTGCTTAATTAAATAAAATTTATCTGCACCTTCTTCAAAATTTAATGTACAATGTGCTAAAACAAATGCTTTGTAGACCACTGACTGCCAGAACTGTAAAGAAAAGTGTCTTCTTGGCTAACAATGGTCCCTAAATCAGAAGCCATGGAGTTCCACATACCAAAGGCATCCAAAGGGAAAATATGTTTCAGTTCAACAGCAGCGAGTTCCCCTTTTGTACAATGCTCACCTGTCAGCATGTTGAAGCTGCAACGTGTCCACTGGTCGGCGTCTATGCTGTAGGAGTCTATGTGACGGACCAGGATCCGATCGTTGTTGTAGTCGAGGTCATTCCCACCTAACACGTAAAGCTTCCTCTGGACAGCGGCCATGGAGTGATACACTCTCCTCTGCGGCATCGGGCTACGGCTTAACCACTTATTCTGGGGAGAGAGGGAGCTTGTCCAAGCACTGCTCAAAGACACACCTGTACTGGCAGTGCAATAAACAGCAGCACAGTACTGGTTTCTCCTTAGCCTTGGTCAGGAATCACGAGTGCACGTACTTGTTCTGTTCATATGCTAGACGTGTGTTGGTTGTAACACTGACTAAGGATACTGGACTTTCAACACGTGGTTTACAGTTCTCACATTAAATTCATTAATTTAATGGTATTTCTTGCTCTGTATTTTTTTTTTGTCTAGCTCATCAGGTTTCAAAGGTCTTTTTTTTCTTTATAACTCAGTAGCAAATTCTCCTCAAACCAGACTATTAGATGTCTCTTTTGTATACAGTGCTAAAATTATCTGTACCAATGAGCTCTGTTATGAGAGAAGAGAGATTCGTCTACCTTTCGTTATTCAGAAGCTTATTTGATCTTATCCTTGGAGAATGAAGCAACAGGAAAAATAATTTCCTAAAGAATCTTCTCAAATGATTTGTGCATTTGGTTTAAAGTTAACCCTTTATTTGTGGGAAATTACAAAGTTACAAACCTTTGCATATTTTTCATACTCATTAATATTCAAGAATTTTACCTGTTTAGGGGAGAGGCAAAAAGACACGGAAGACAAGGGATTAAAGCACAGTATTTTATACCTGAGAAAACAATTGCTCCTGCTATGCCTACCAAATCAAACAACCCGGCAATGGATAGGATTAATTTAAGTGGAGGAAGTTAAAAATCTGTGAGGAAATTTTTTGTGATACATGTGCAGCAACTCGAGAGCCTCCAAACCTTCTGCCTTTTAACCTCCACAATATATAGCTATACCTTTCAATGTGTAATTGTTGAATATTAGGCATTAATGTTTGCATTAGTAGTCCAGTCTCTTAACACCAGACTATAGACACCATCTGCTTTGCAAAGCCTGCCTGCATCCCCTG
The DNA here is from genome assembly GCA_013397865.1 of Struthidea cinerea. NCBI lineage: Eukaryota > Metazoa > Chordata > Aves > Passeriformes > Corcoracidae > Struthidea > Struthidea cinerea. Next base: position 48,984 of record VZTI01001286.1, read on the forward strand.
ATTATATCTTTAGCTTCCTCCACTGCAGTGCCTGCCAGGTGAGCCTCAAAGCGCTGCAAAGGCAGCGAAACAGAGGGGCCTGGCAGGGTCATTTCTAATAAGCCGGTGTGTGAATACTAATCAGCGGTGGGGAAGCAGAGGTCAGCCCAGCCGGCTTGCTGGCAGGTAGCTGTGTGCTCGGTGGCAGATGGCAGGCATTATCGACTCGCCACAAAGGCCTCGCGCAGGAGCCGGCGCTGGGGCTCCGTGATAGAGCTATTGAGATTCCGTGCGAGATGCAAGCAGATGTGATGGTTTCCAGTACCCACCGTAAACAATATGCCAGCAGAATTTTTAAAAAGAGCTTGTGTGTACAAACACGAAGCAGACCTCGCTTGAAGAATGCAAGTGCACAATTCCTCTGTAACTCTTCACGCGCCAGGCCGGGTTCCTCACCGTCAGCACGGCACACTGAGGCAGCCCCACCACCGCTATTCTGGGGGGCAACTTTCATGTCAGCAAGTGAAGCATCAAAGTGAAGGGTGCAGTAGAGGCATGGTATCCAAATACGTGTCCCCCTCACAAGCAAAGTAAGATTGCTGCCTGTAATTGCTACTTGGATTTAGGACAGTCAGCATTTGTACAGTCAATGATAAAACTGCACCTCAAAAAGAACGAGGCAGGTGTGTCATCTCCTGCTTTCTGCTTCAGGCCCCATATGTGCTATGCTTTAAAAAGTCAGTGGGAACCACATAGAAGTATTTCCTGGTACAATTTTGTTCCAAATATAGCAATCAAAGCTCCTATCCTACAATCAGAAAAGTCAATACTCTTCCATGTGGGTGTAAATCAGGCTATGCAACTCTGATTGCAAGCTTAGGACTTTTAATTCTAATACAAGCAAGAGGGCATAACCATGCCCTAACCCTCTGAAATGGTTACTGAGCCATGCTAACCTAATCAAAACACATACATAATGTATGAAATAATCCCTAAAAGATATTTTAGGTGCTTGGGTAATGAAATGATAGGCACCCTTGCAGTCAGCAGAGTAAGTCACAGCCAGGTAGTACAGTTCTCAAAGTATGCAGGAAACAAAAAGGCCCATATATGCAATTCAAAGCAGAAATGCCAATGACAAGTAGCGGTTTTGGGACACTGACTTTGAGTATACATTGCCCAGGGCTGCTGGATTACAAAAAAAAAAAAATTAAAAAAAGAATAAGCAAAATAAATACTGATAAATACAGGGGATTAAAAGCACATTTCTGTGTTTAATCTAAGATATTTCTAATGCCTATCGGCTTAAAAATAAGTTGTCAGGGGTCTTCATTACTCTGTTAAACTCACACATCAGTACAAAGTGAATTTAAAACACCACTAATTCAAATAGTCAGTGCTTTTAGCCTTACAAAATCCTTGTATGCATTTGCCAAGAAGCCTGTTTGAAGCAAAACAAAACATATAAGGATATATAACACAGATACTCACCTGCTTAGGATCATAGACCATGAGTCTGTTTTGATACTGTGCAGTATTTGTTACTCCTCCTATAAAAGAGTTTATACAGGTTACATTTTTTCATATCAGCAAAGTCAGGATGAGATCAGGTACAGCAAAATAACCAGTTCTAGAGTTCATTTGCAGATAATAATTACATTACATACTACCACTTCTGCTTACATTCCACTGCACTTCTTAATCTGGTTACAAGGGGAAAAAGCCCCATTTGTCAAACATACAGAAACACAGAATAGCATCAATAAACACCCCACACACTTCCTTTGTAGAGCTAATTCTATGGGCCAAAAATGAGATAAAAATTGATCTGTTTATAAGTAACTGTGCATTCAGCCTTCATCAAGACACAAAGATAAAACCCATTCCTGTTCCAAGGAACACACAGTATGTGACATGGTTTAAAAGAGGAGGAGGTGGGCTTGCATCACAGAGAAGGGAGAGGTCAGAGGGAAGCTCTGCCTTACCAGGCGCATGACAGGGGATACCACTGCCAGTTAGAGCACAGTGCAAACCTGTGCAACTGTGCTCACCTATACATTTGAGAGCAATCCTGAGCTTAGTTTGTATTATAGAGAGAACATCTCCTGGTTTAGTTGTAAACTTAGGTTGGAAGGTTCCTCCACAGTGACCAGAAACATCACTTCCATTTACTTTTCAATAATCGTCAGGAAAGCATGGTGTAAAGCACCTCAGAAAAGCTTAGCATAGAGTAGATGCTGCAAACCAACTATTTACCTCAACACAGCAAAGAGATGTTTAATGCCCCATCATCCTCTTCTCATTTTGTTTTAAATGGCAAATTTCACTAAGTAAACATAGAAAACTACTTCAGTCTGTAATCTTACCTGTGCAAACATGTTTTTGAGTGTGCTCAAGCCTTCTGGGACATGGTGTCACTGCAGCACTGCCATAGTTCCCAGTCCCCCTCTGCCACAACACTGGGCCCATGGGAAGATGAAATCAGAAATAACACCTGCAAGCTGCACCTCACCTTCATTCTGCCAGGAGGTCTGGGCAAAACTAGGGCATGTCAGGGGCCACACACCAGTGACACTCATAGGACAGACAAACTATTTATATTACAGTTTTAATGGCACGTGGGCAATAGTGGACAAAATCCACAGCAATGAGAACAAGGATTTTAATCTTATTTCATTTCATTTTGTTGACGCTTACCTTTTTGTGAGGACATACCCTGCTTCAGCCAGGACAGCAGCACAGTGACTTACATTCCTGCTGGCTGAGCTATGGCCCAGTCCCACTAAGGCTGCTGGGTTGGTTTTTTCCCTTTTATCCCCAAGCTGTCTGCTGGGGAATCCTCATTTTGCCAGCCTCCAGCTATGCCGAGGGCATCCTTTTGGTTCAGAGGCATACCATGATTTTGAAGCAACTCTGCTACTTCCCCCATGTCATTCTAGGCTGTAGGTTGGGACTGGTGTGCATTCAAGTGAAACCAGAAGCTCTGCTCCAGATGTGCACCAGCTGTGCTCCAGTTCCTAATGGCAGCATAAGGGCGTGAAATAATAACTGGTCTTTTGACTTTGTACCATCTGAGTACTGGGAACATTTGAGCCAGAGGACCAGAACAAACCTAGTCCAAAGCAAAAAATGTGAAGGGTACATGGAGTAAACACAGAGAACTCGGCACCAAGGTTTTACCTGCTGATCTGCTCCTACCGGGCTGAGCTACTTGCTGGCATAGAAGTACCCTCTGATCACTCCAAATAACTTGAGTGGGGCCAATAATCCATAGCAGAAATTACAAATGTCTCTATTTTAGAGTCTTTTCCTCAGCTGCAGCAGCAGGGAGAAATGATGCTGTTACTTGGGTGCATCTCTGCAAGCACCAGCCCATACTGGGCACCTACCCAGGGAGGGCAGCACCAGCTCCCAGCTCAGAGACGCTCACAGGCTAAGAGATAGCTGAGATGAGATGTAGTCTTTCCAAACTGTTCCCATCACACTATGCCACACCCTGCCCATCACAGCACGTGTGAAGTGCACACACAAGAACAGGCATTGGAAAGCAATGACTGCTCCTGTGTCTGATCTCGCAATCTTTAATTTGCCTCTAGACTGTTGTGCAGCCTTCATATTCCTAGTGGTCATCAGCCACACACACAAAAAATTCTTTCCTAATATCTCTTTTGTAATATGATTTTTCTTTTTTTAAATACGGTTATTTTCACTCCCAGCATAATGTCTAAAATGAGACATTAGATTAGTAGCTTGAAAAATACAAAACATAGTTATTTGGATTATTAGTTGCAGAATGTTACACTACAGGAGACACATTTGAAACACAATGCTGGGTCATACATTCCCATTCTGAAAGGACACCTTAATTTGGGGGGAAAGATGTGAAGGAAGAAGAGAAAGAAGAGTGTTGTTTCCTCAAAAAATAATAAAATAAGCAAATAAGCAAAATTATTTGCTTCTCTTCACAAAGAGCCCCTCACATCAAGTACACAGCTTACATCTTTTCCCCTGCAATATTGCTCATCTCTGGTGTTTTATCATTACATTCCCTTCACATACTGCTCTTCACTTTTAGATTAATCTGCCAAAATGAGATGCTAAGGATTTGCATACAGATTTGACTACACAAAAATAGATCTGGAATTAATAACAGTCTCTATATGTTTTAATTTCTTCTAGACTGGAGTACCCTTGCCTCCAGCAGTATTCTTGGCTTTGAAAGTCATCAAGCTGATTTGTCTGCTCTTAGGTTATGATGCCACATGCTGCTACACTGTCCCCTGCAATCAAAGTGCTCGCAGAGATAGATTCCATGCCTTCCCCTAACAAGTATATTTTATAGATTGGCAGTTTTGATCTCCCCTCCCCAGGGGGATAATCTGCATCTTAACAGGTTTCTATAGATACATCTGTCATTAAATATGCCATCTTATATCTGCATCAATTTTCAAACTCTAGTTCCTTCTAACTTTGAAGTGCTATAGCAAAAGTTTAAAATTTTCTGCCAAAATTCAGATTTAACAAGTCTGCAATGTCCCCTTGAACTATTTTTTTTTTAAAAAAACTCCAGACAGCTGGGAAAGGGCGAAAGAGCAGCAATATGTCTCTTAAAAAATAAGAAAAGAAGGGAAAAAAGAGTTTAAATGGTACCAAAAATAATACATACTTTCTCAGAAAAGAAATGGGGTAATTCTGAGAGAATTTCTTAAGCTTCTCTGCTGTGTTTTCTATGAGGAAAGGAGAGGATAGAGAGGCATCATAATGAGAGAAAGTATTTAAAAACACAAACTATGCTATTAAATTTGATGTCAAGCAGTAACAGCTAATGTGGTAGTAACCCAACAGTTGAAGAAAGAGAAAAAAAATGTCTGGCTGGTTAAACTACAGAAAATATACAGTCTGGTCAGCATTTGCTGTTTTTATAAACAGAGTGATGATTACACCACATTAACATGAGCAGCTTGCTTTGAGGACTCCAGCATCCTCAGGACAAGACTGTCTTACGGACAGGAGCACATCCTCATGGAAAGGCCATCCTCCAACCCATGAGCTTACAGCATTTTTACACTGCCACAGTAACTGTCCCTCGCTCCCTTGCAGGTTGTAAATGTTGCTTTTTAAGCCCGCCAAGGCCTGTAAATTCCCAGCTCATGCAACAGTGCCCCCCTACATGGGGCAATTGCTCAAGGATTCCAAAACACACCTTGTCCATCCCCTTCCCACACCTGGGAAACATTCTGCATTATTATAGTCCCCCCAAACACTCCACAAACTGCATGGAGAAACACCTTCAAGACACACACTTCTAAAAAGAGAAGGGTAGGAGGCAGTAGATTCTACATTTTCCTAAATGACAGTTTATAAGCCATATTTATAACATGCCCTAGCAAGGCCCCCATATGACTTGAGAAATCTCATCCAATCCAAATCCCCCAGAAAATATCACAACTCTCTCTGCAGTCCCCAAGCGCTAGGCTGTGTGCGGGAATCCGAGTTCACGGGGAGACGTGTAAAACTACATGCTGGCAAAGAGCTGCCATGTGTGTTCCTTCCAGCAAATCCTGGGAATATATAGCAACCCATGACATGCACCCTAAGGTGCTCTGCTATTTTAAAACAGAAATCTCTCCTCTCTTAGGTGCCTGTGTGTCAAACACAAGATAATCCTTCCTCAATGTGCAAACCTCAATGTCCAAACTCTGACTGCAGCCAGCCCAGGTGCAGTGAGGACAGCTGAGCTGGAGCACATTCTCCCAAGGTAAGGAGTGCCCTGGAAGAGGCCAACATCAGCGCTGATTAATGCTCTTCGACTCCAGATGCAATCGAGCCACAAGCAAGAGGGGCACAAGCCCTAGGTTTGTTTAAATCATTAAAGCTGGATGTTTACATTCAATCTAAGGAGAATCAATGCCATCAAACCAATAATGTCCATCACTGAAAGGTGTGAGATCATTCACTGGAATACAGTAAAAATGAAGTCTGTATAGTCTGTATATATATGGAACCTATACAGACTATGACTGGGCCACTAAGGCAATTTTTATGTACTTGTTAACCTCCCAGTCCCAGTAAATCCTGTGCCAGCCACACTGTAAAACATACTTGGTTAGAGTCTGTAAACTCCTATTTTTCCAGATCTATTTTTCATAAAAGAATTTTATAGACATTTACTGAGAAAAAAATCTTTACTTCAGAACAGCATACTGATAGTAAGGTCATACTTTTCATCCCAAATCACTTGCAAACTCAGAATAATTCTTCAAGCCATGTTATCACCATCAGTTCCTTAGTCAAAATCTCCACCATTAGGGAAAAAACAACACTAAAAAACCAAAAAGAATCTTGAATTTTGAAAAAAAAAAAATAAAAATCTCCTATATTAAATACAAAGCAACTGTACAGGGTTGGCTTGTTTACCCCCTTCCCACAAGCTGAGTTTCTACGTGCCTGTCAAGATGTTATTTTAGCTGACACACTTAAGGTCAGACTACTCAGGCCTCTGCAAAACACCAGTGTAACACTTTGTTTTAAACAAGACTTTTCATGTGCTAATCTCTTGAGCACCTAAGGCAAGGGGAAGCATCATTATCCCAGGATGCGGGTGCAGGAATGGCCCAGAGCTGGAGTGCCTGGCAGAGGTTCCCTGCCCCTCACTGTCCCCAGGGGCACTACACCTATACTGGTGGAGGAAGGTTAACACGTATAGAAAAGGACGTGTCCAGATTTGCATGTGCACTCCACAGAGGATGCAGGGAAATGGGCATAGTTCAAGTCCTCACTCTTATGGAAAATTTTTCCCCGCTTTTATAGGTAGTGATTGTTAGTAATGTTGAACTCCAAAGTGTTTAGTGTACTTTGTTTTTCTTTCACTGAAATACTTCAAGCATTGTGGCATGAACTTGTTTGTGAAATTGGTCACGGCATCAGATGTTAACTGGGGCCTAGAAGAATCACTGTTCTATAAAATTTCCAAACCATCTGCCCCATGCAATGTCAGTACAGAGAACTTATTTGTTGTGGTTTAACCCAGTCAGCAACTCAGCCTCACACAGCCACTCATTCACTCCCCCACCATGGGAGAGAATTGGAAAAGTAAAACTGAGAAAATTCGTGGGTTGAGATAAAGGGAGTTTAACAGGCACAGCAAAAGCCACACACACAAGCAAAGCAAAACATGGAATGAATTCACTGCTTCCTATCAGCAGGCAGGTGTTCAGCCATGTCCAGGAAAGCAGGGATCCATCAAGCATAATTGTGATTTGGGAAGTCAAACGTCAGCACTATGAACATCCCCCCCTTCCTCCTTCTTCCCCCACCTTTATATGCTGAGCATGACACCATATGGTCTGGAATATCCCTTTGGTCAGTGGGGATCAGCCGTCCTGGGTGTGTCCCCTCCCAAATTCTTGCCCATCCCCAGCCTCCTCGCCGGTGGGGTGGGGTGGGGTGAGAAGTAAGAAACGCCTTCACTCTGTAGAAGCACTGCTCAGCAGTAACAAAAACATCCCTGTTTTACCAGGACTGTTTCCAGCACAAATCCAAAACATAGCCCAGACTAGCTGCTATAAGGAAAATTAACTCTATCCCAGTCAAAGCCAGAACATTATTTTAATAAACTCTCATGTATTTTTTAAAATAAGAAAATAAAAAGAAGACTGTGAGGGAAAAACAATAAATAATGACATGAACATAAAAAATGGAGCACAGAAAACTCAAGGGCTGAACCCACTTGTGCTGGGCAGAGGGTCTGATTAGCTCCAGTGTGCAAAAGGCTCCCTCTTTTAATCTGCTTCTGTCAGGTTAGAAACCCTAAAGAGGTGGTAGCAGCTTAGGAGTCCCTCTGTCTACCTGAACACCAGCCACCCACCTCCTATTGCCAGTGTGTACACTCGTACAGCATTTTGTTTTGTCCATTTTCCTTTCCTGCTGCCTTTGCCATGATTTTATTCTCTATTATTTTTGAATCCTTGTCATATTTGTCCCAAAGGAGCAGCAAAGCAAAGCTGAAAATGAATCCCAATAATAACAGAAATCCCTTAAGTCTAGTCAGCTTTTGATCAGCAAAGCCTTTAAGAGGGCATGGGGCTGTAGCAGAGGCACTGAGTAAGTAAATGGTCAGGGTGCAGATCAAGCTTTGATTACTCTCTCCACAAATAGACGGGCTAGAAACTTAAATTACCACTATTTAATTTATTTCCTCACTAAAGAACTGGGCACATTTCTATGGTTCCCTTGCCAGCTGGTAGTAGCAGACTGACTTTGAGAGCTCTTTGCTGATGACCTGTATTTCCCAGAAAAAGCAGCAGGGATACAGCTCAGAAACATTTCTAACTCAGACTAATTTTTTAATTACTTAATTTTAGGCCACATACTTCAAAATTAGGTTCCCTCCTGCATTACTAATTACTTTTATGCTAACATCTTATATTCAGTGATGAACAGTGGATTTTCCAGCAGTGACTACGGTACAATAAAACATCTCTCTCTACTATTCCCCTGCCCCTGAATGTACAGGTACCATGAGCTACATTCTAGTCCTAAGCAATTAATTAATAATAGAAGGCCAGCTATACTTATTACATCTCCATCTACTTTTCTTTTTAAAATAACTCTATTCGATACACAGCCAGGTTTCAGTCTGAGAGTACAAAATTCAGATCGATACCTACTGAAGTGTAGTGTAGTAAGTATGCTCTCGTCCTTCATAATAACCTGTCACAACTGAGCAACTCAAAACTTCTAAGCATTTTCTTGGAACCTATCAAAATGCATCTGAAAATCCCTGTCTACTTTATTCCACTGTTGGTAGTATTTTCAAGTATAAATGGAACAATACTGATAAAATATTTTTTGCTGTTTTGCCCAGTTTTAAAGAATTCATCCAGTAGGCTTCCACTTATCTCTTCCCCTGATTCTACAGCACGATTAGAGGCATATCCTTGAACACAATATCACACTGCATCATTTTATAAACACAAGTGGAATTTAAAACACACAGGCATGCATACATTTCACCTACATAACTAAGCACATAAATTAATCCTCAGCATAATTTCCCTTTTCCTAGAAAATCTGGAAAGATTAAATTTAATCTTCAACCAGCCCCATGTTTGACTTAAAAATTGCTATCAAATACTTTCTTGAGTTTTGATTGTTTTGCTTTGTTGGTTTGGGGTTTTTTTAATGAAATTAAGACAAAAACTATTACTTTTTCATTTACTGGAGGAAAGACCACACGGATGGATTTCTAGTGCATATTCAACAATTTTATATGAGAATGCTTAACACCATTTTCTAAAAAGTCCTATTCTTCATAAATACTGACAAATGTAAACCACAAAACAGGAAAAAAAAAAACAGCAATCAAGGCACAGCAGTAGGAACATCCACGTATTTGAAATGCCCACCACAGACACACATCCCTCTCCACTAGTAAAACAGGAAAGGTAGTGAATAAAGAGGATAATGCTCTGAATACACACAGCTGGTAGCCTAAAGCAGAAATCCTGTTCCTGTACTGTACCTGGGTCTCAGCTAAGGATTCACACAACACAAACTCTACAAGACTCCTTAAATGATGGTCACTGAAGAGAGCGACCCAAAGAACCTGGTGATCTTGGGTGATTTTCTGTGTTCTGTCCTGCTTTTAATTCCAAAGTCATCATTCGTTACTTTAGTGTATATGCATTAAAATAGATACTTGCTAATTCCCCTGCCAGTGCTTGGGAATCCACTCCCATGAGGCATTTAATCCATAGGGACAGAAAGGTACATCCACTAACCTAAACAACACACTTTGAGAAGCACAGCGAAGGCTTAAGAAGCTAACTTAATCTTCCATTCATATTCCATCTTTTCACCAGAGGCATTCCAGACCATATTAAAATCTCCAGAGGGTATCTACGGTGAAGATGCCAATCACTGAACATTTACCTCAAGGGCTGGCCCCATTTACTCATTAGCTTCCTTAATAAATATTATAACTATATAACCTTCCGTGGCACATTTCTTAGTAAAGGGGGAATATTTTTCTGTCAAATCTTCTGGAGACAGCATTGGCTGTATTCCAAAATAACTAATACCAGAAAAGTCACTACAAAAACTGAGGAAACTAAGTCCTCTCACCCCCATCAATGGAACATAACAACTAAAGACTCAGTTGCAAATGGTATGTTATTTTAGGATTATAGGGTCTATACATTTATCTATCTGTGCCATAAAGCTATGATTACACCCAGACAGTCCTGTGCACTTGCTATGGACAGAGCAACGGATGATTTCTAAAAAAGGTCATCTTGGCCGGTTACAATATCCTGAAGAGCAAGAGGGGACCCACAAGGATCCTGCCTTCAAGCCCTGGAACAACACAAGCTAACAAGCACCTAATTGTCCATTTCATCATAAGGAATATATGAATCATATCATACAATTAGAGAATATTCCAAGTTGGAAGGGACCCACAAGGATCATCAAAGTCCAACTCCAGGCCCTGTACAGGCTCAGAAATCACACCACGTGCCTAAAAACATTGTTCAAATGCTTCTTGAACTCTGTCAGGCTGGTGGTGTGACCACTTCCCTGGGGAGCCTGTTCCAGTGTCCAATCAACCTGTGGGTGAAGAACCTTTTCCTGATATCCAGCCTAAACCTCCCCTGACACAACTTCAGGCCATTCCCTTGGGTCCTGTTACTGTCAAAAGTACCAGATCATATTACAGAAACAATGTCTTTTTTTGTTTGTTTTTAGGAAGCACACAGAATTTATCATTGGAAATTTGTCCAAAAGTGCATTATCATTCCAGTTCACTGTGATTTATGAATGGCAACTGGAGATAGCACATATGATATCAGCAGCTCTGAAACACTCAGAGTGTATGTATAAGGTACGTTATGCTCCTATACTTCTAATGAGGCTTCAGTTCTTTGTCCTCTCCTAAGAGAAAAGTTATCATGACATATAAACCAAAGAAGATTTATTACTTTAATTCAAGACAGTATTTTGGTATTTTGTTAGTACCTCAAACTGTGTGAAACGTTTTCTACCTGATATCCAAAGAAGACCATCCACCACATATCCTGCATGGCATGAGAGTGACCGATCAAAGGACTGTACAAAGGTCCACTTGTTCTTCTTGGGGCAGTAGCGTTCAACTGTAGGCAACACTTGACGCAATTCATTCCTGCCCCCTACGGCATAGAGGTACTCATCCACGGCTCCCAGCACAAAGTGTTCCCGGCAGTTCTTCATCGGAGCTATCTCCGCCCAGGAGTTAGTGCGGGGGTCATATCGACAGACAGTTCTCACGGCACACGTGCGTCCCGTGGAGTGCTCTGCCTCTCCACCAGCTACAAAAAGAAAGTCTCCCATAACAGCAACACAGTGGTGGCTCCTCCCCACAGGCATAGGCGCCAGCTCGCTCCAGTTAGCGATCCCTGCGATATGAACGTTCTCTTGGTCTACCGGATTGAAGTATCGCAATTCCTTCACCTTACAGACTTCTCGTTTTTTCCCCCCAATAATGTACAGAGTGTCTGACTGGAAGCGAGGCTTTGTCCTTGCGGTTTGCCAAACTGGCTGTGCATAGACGCTCTGGTGGTAAGCCAAGGCCTCGTTAATGAGCGCTGTCGCAGTTTCACTGGCCTGGACGAGAGGATGAGTAAGAGCTACAGTATGCAGTGTATCCACATCCATAAGGCCAAAGCGGACGTACTGGAGAAGTTCATCCAGGTACTGGTAGCGGCAGTTGTGCTCCAACCACCTCACAGCCAGCTAAAAGTGGGGGGAAGGAAGGCAAAAACAAGACATGCGTTATTTGCATACAGTTCTGTCAAAATTTGGTGTTTTGAAATTTGCTTGCATTCCAAGAGCAGATATATACTTGCCTCAGTCATGGTATCTATCTATCTATCCATCTAAAAAGCAGCTGTGAGAGCCTATTAGTCCACATAAAAAGATACCTATTAAAACTCTACCTACAGTGCATATACAAAAGCATTGTATTGCACCAGTTCCCCTAAACAATTTCCACAGCATTATCAGTGGCTATGCAATACTCTCGTCGTACAACCAGTTAGTGTTGCTGGAGACCATACTATCCCTGAACCAAGCTGCTGGAATAATAATATAAAGTTAGGGGCTATGGGATCACTGGATACCATAGATACACACTAGAAAGAAGACTAATATCGAAAGATTAGAAAGAAAAGCCTTTTCTACCCTTCATATTTCATCCTATATCGAAGAAATACAACACAATACATACTGAATCCTTCAATATTTTTTTGTCTTCCTCATTTATTTTATTCATAAAGGAAAGAAAGGTGTAAGGGGACAAAAAAATTAGAGAAGAGAGAAGCACAGAAGAGGCTCTGCTAGTTTGGGGCAGACAGAAAGCAACAAGGAAAACTCTAAAACTGCTCAGCAATTGAAGCTAGTACCAACATTCAAAATTAAACATAGCATTCAAATCACATAAAGCTTACTGAATCCAACCGGTCCTAAAAAGAGGCTAGGAAGGGCCTAAACCATTTCAAGAATTGTTGTGCAAGTTATTCTTGAAAACATCCAGTAATGAAGATACCAAAACTTCCTCAGGAAAACCATTCCCATGCTCTGGTATCTCTCAGACAAATTTTCCTCTTACATATGCAAAAGCTCTAAACCCTTAAACTTATCACCCCATTTTCCACCTTTGGGTTTATATTCCAGAGCAACCCTTGAAATGGATTCATCCATACAGGATGAAAAGCATTTTGCTACCTTCTTTTTCTTCTCCACCTCAGATGCATTTTAATATTGGTGTGAGAGTTCTCTTTGGTGAACGATAAAAGTATTTCAATGCATCTCAGATCATATTTTCTAAATCCCTGTTGCTTGGCTCACAGTTCTTTGTTATTGAAATCCTTAATTAGGGTTAGTTAGTTAGGGTTAGTTAGGGTTGGGGTTAGGGTTAGTTAGGGTTAGTGAGGGTTGGGGTTAGGGTCAGTTAGATAGGGTTAGCGTTAGCTAGGTTTAGTTACTTAGGGTTAGTTACGGTTAGGGTTAGGGCTAGTTAGTTAGGGTTAGAGTTAATTAGGATTAGGGTCAGCAGGTTAGGGTTAATTAGGGTTAGTTAATGTTAAGGTTAGGTTTAGTTTGTTAGCTTTAGGGTTATTTAGTTACGGTTATTTAGGGTTAGGGTTAGTTAATTAGGGGTAGTTAGGGTTAGGGTTAGTCAGTTATCTTTCGTTAGGGTTAGGTTTAAGGTTAGTTTTAGGGTTAGCTGGATTTAGGTTTAGTATTAGGATTACGTTTGGGTTAGGATATTAAATCCCACAGGCATTGAAATCCTTAATATTTGCTGTTGAAAACTGGATATAATCTTTTTCTTAAGGCTGCAGCTGTAATGAATAGATTGAAAGAATCTCTTTGATTTTGACAATCTATGCCATTCTTGCTTGCACATCATCATGTAAGACTTTCAGTGTACTACAGTGTTGCTGATCCATGTTTAATCTTATGACTGAGTACTTTTCCCAACCTTTTTTTTTCTTTTTTTTCTGCAGAAATTCCACAGCATGTCATTCTTTCTCTGTCATTAACAAACTCTCTACTATTACTTTAGGCCACTGCTTCAGTCAAGGACATTCTCAATCCTAACTGTATTTTCAAAACTGCTTGAAAACCATTTCGCCTTCTGATTTTCTATAAACATAAATCCCTTATTAGTCTTTCATCCAGGTCATTATCAAAGACATTGACTAGTTCTGGATAAGGACAAACTCTCCTTGGTACTTCAAATCATTTTAACCCGGAACCCGTGGCATGGGTGGTTTCAACCAGCTGCGTGATAAAAAATTTTCAGTTAAATCTTACTGCCCTGTACTTTTGTTGGGAATGTCACATCAAGGAGCTGAAAATTATTCTCTTATTCATAGCTTTCATATAAGATGTATTGAACTTATTACTGCTTCTGTGTTCTGTCAGAGAGGGAAGAAGACCAACCAAAACCACCTTCTTGTTAAGATTAATTTGAAACACTTTTTCTTCATTGTGATCCCCTGTGAAACAAAGAATCAATGAAGGGCATCAAAAGTGCAACAGTAGTTCAGTCAGTTAAATGCTGTATTGAGTTTCAAATACGTGCATTAGCTATATGTATTTTGAACTGCTAGTAAAAAAGGCATTAATCAAGTACATTTGGAAATGTCTATGGACTTGAAATCATTGAGCTTTATAGCCAGGTGTTCTAAGTCCACCAAACCTATGTGTCAGGTGTCTCCTACTGAGTTGTATTAGGCAACTTCCTATTCCGTGTCTTTGGCCACGTGAATAATTCCTGAAAGCACTTAGCGCTCATCATTCAGGCACTTGAAATTGAAGAGAAATTCAGGCTATCTTCAGCATATATATCACCAGAATGGTTTGTGGGTTGCTATATTGAGATAGAAGAATTTACAAAAATTTAGTTCTTATCTGTCAGCACTTGCATCCAACAGACTGGCTATTTTTGGAACTATGAATTCATGCCTTTGCTCACATCTGAAATGGCATCACAGAGGTATCACTTTGGCTACAGTGACAGACATTACAGACTCTGTAAAAGACAGGTATTAATGTAAACTAGGACTTGGTAACCACAAGACTTTTAGAGGAAGTTTAATATTAATGCCTTATTAATATCTTAGAACTTCATCCATCTGCTTTCCTTTATTGTCCTCCCTTTGGTCCCCCAATAAATACTGTATAAACACACGAGCAACACCACATACATTCTTAACGTCAAAGACATGGTACCTGCATTCATTTCGGGATATGGGATGTGTGATGATCTGCACAGAAGGCATGGACATCTCCATTACAATATACTTTCTCTGCTGTAGGAAGTTTGGCATATGCAGCTTGGTTCATACTGAGAACAGTACTGGAGTTGTAAAAAATGTTTCACTGAAACCAGTAATGTTTAACTTTTCTCTAAAGTCACAGAATTTCTAAATCACTACAGCGATAGCTGCAAAGTGATACAAAGACTCTGTTGGCACTCATGAGATGTACAGTCTTCAACCAAAACCTTCTCTATCCATTCCACACTATTTTATCCCCACACGTCTGTCCTGAATCTTTTTTATGTAAACCTTTGAATCTTTCCAAATTAAGTTTATTGCAACCTACTTGGAACGCTGCACCTCAAGGTATCTTTGGCCTACGTTACTTCCACCTTTCCCCTCTGACAAGCAGCTGCAACAGCAATGGGGGCAAGGTGAATCCCAGGCTGTCTCTTGTGTAGTTTGCTACTGGCTCTTACCAGACTCCATGTCTGAGGTCAATTTGCAGTGGAAGACTGCATTTTACTGTATGAGTTTAGAAAGCAGGGCTAAGAACCCTGCACACCACCTGGATGATCTGTAGGCATTTGACAGAATGCAGAGAAGCTTCACTGAGTCTTGTGAATCACAATGTGTTTACAAGCTCCTCTCCAAATCAACTCATGCTACTGCTTGAACACAATTTGACTACAGTGCTCCATGAGACCCACACCTAATCTGTGACATCCCAAGGCAGAAAAAAGGCTGTAACAGCTAAAAGCTATAATGTTTTTATCTCCTTGCCTTGCTATTTGTGACAATAGCTGTTACTCCATTTTAAAATTCATTTTGGGTCACTACTTAAAAATAAGTGCTAGGAATTTAACCTACAAATGTAGGTATCTATATGTCTATTTACAGAATACAAGATCAACTCCTAAACTGTGACACAAGGCTGTGGAAGAGGTCATCTGTTTTCAGGAACACTCACAAACTGAGCCTTAGATTTCTACATTGGTTTTGCAGCACATTGTTATCATGTTCTCTGGCAGAACATGGTGTCTCACACTATGGAGGCATGGAAGAAAATTGGGTGTGGGTGAACAGATACTCTAGTCACTGGATGGTTTGGCAGCTATTGGAAGGCTGAAAAAGTTCAAAAGAAAGAAAACTGAATTCCCAAACAAGTATTTCAGTTACAGTAGAAGTAGCCACTGATGGACGCTAACACAGTTCTAACTTTCCTTCAGTGCAAAGGAGGCAAATATAACTCTCACCAACATATGGCAGACAGACACTTCCATGTACGAGACCAGCAAACATCTGTGTATCTATCAATACGATTTCTGACACCTTTATTCAGGTTTTGTTTAATCTAGACCTAAAAACCTGGTGCCTACATAAAAACCCCAAAATTCACCCCATCTATACACTGATTATAGTGTCTATGTTTTTGCCTCTCTGGCAGTAACAATTAGCAACTATAATCAGTATTGGCAAAATAAACTCAAAGCCATTACAGACTTTATGATGCTGCAAGAAAAGACATTCTGGCTTCTCTAAGGAAATACCAATAGCACTTGAAATCACAGCTGTGTTTAAAATGCTAACAAGCAAGCAAAAAAAAAAAAATACCATCCACAATTTTGAGGTTTAAAATATTTGTATCAGTGCTGAATAATTTACAAAAATACAGAAAGACTCCTACTCCTACTGCCATATAGGCAAATTCTGTTTAAACTGCTAGAAGCTTCTTTTCTATTAATTTTAATGTGTGAGTGTGTGAATAAAGGAAGCTACAGCCTAGTGCCTATATCAACTTTAATAAATAATATATTTTGCCATATTCATCTTCTAAACTAAGTAAATGACAAAAGTAGACCCTCAGAAGGACAGGATTTTCAAACCAGATTAATTCTCTTATTCTAATGCCTTAACCCAAAGGATCTTTCTTCTCCAAGATTACATTATGTGATTTAGCAATGGAGTGCATTCTCAAAACAGCAGAAAAGAGATGGAAAAATATGTCGTGGCACAGTTGGAGCACACATCAAAGTACATCTGCATGTTGGATAGCGATTTCATTGTTTTTCCAACACCTGCTTCTGCTTCCAGCACAGCGCTTCAACAGTCCAAGCAACACAGGCTTGGAGTGCAGTTCTTCCCTCCCTGCTGCTAATGGTGTACACATCACGCACATCCCGCAGCCGGAGAGGCCACAGAGGCAGAGGAGGTTAAAGCTGAACTAGGAATTTCACTCCTGTTGAAGATAACCCTGCAAGAAGTAGTTACCTGGTCCTTTGGGCTGCCAGCTATCCCAGGGAGCAAGAGAGCCCATCACGCCTGTGCCTTGCCTGTTCAGTATCCCCCGCAATCCTTCTCCAGCCACTCTGCTGGGAAACGTGCCAAACCTTCACTTGACATCACACCAAGTTTTCTAATCAGAAAAGCCAAGCTACTTCATGAGTGCAAAAAGCTTGACATACTCATTAGACTCAGGTTCACTTAGAAACTACTCTAAGCCACAAAGTCAGCATCAGGGAAAGCTTCTGTTGACAGACCTCCAAGAAAGAAAAAACTTTTCTAAGCCTGGGCTCTGTGTGAGGGGCCACAGGAACTCTATTAAAAGTCATCTTGGTCTGCTCTTTAGTTGATGCATTGATGTTGTAGCCCAGTGGACTGCAAATATGCTACTTTATATCATCCAAGGTGTCTAGTAAATGAGATGAAGTCAAAAAGTGACAGCAGTGGAAAAAATTAGGGGGTTGGAATGTTGTTTTTTTGCATTTTGTTTGTTTTAGCAACAACTAATAGAAGGAAACAAATTTTCCAAGATTTTAAAGCAATGAATTCACACTGTCTTATTAAAACAAATGGAAGTCTTAGTTATAATAACCTAGTAAACATTCTCATTTTAGGAGAAAACAAAATTTTAAATATGGAAATGAAAGTGGAAAGATGTATTTTCCTGGACTGAGATCTGATATGTGCAACACAAATGACCCAGTTTGTGCATGATAATCTGATGATGATATTATATGAGGGGAAGGGAAAGAACTACAAGTCTCACCTGAACAGTTCTTCTGTTCCTTAACAGAAGCAAAAATTTTTGGCCAGAAAAGAAAAAAAATCAAATTAATATCTTTGTATCCTTAGCATATTGGACAGTGCTACAGACCTTATCCTATTGATTTTTGAAGCCAAGAAGAGTCGTGCAAGAAACACAGTTACTACAGCAATCACCTTAAAGCACCACCAAGGGAACTTCAAAAAACAAAACTTGAAATTTACTTGTTTGGTCTTTGAAACACTAGAAATATATATTTTGGCTATAAACTTGCACATAATTTTGTCTTTTATTGGGTTTTATCTAACTCAGCAAGCCTGAGGTGTTCCAGACGGGGACCTCCTGTCTCAAAACCACATTTCAGTTGGCAGTTGTCAGCAACACTCTGGCTCTTCACATTTCAAGTACAGGAGCAGAATCTACGGATAAACCAGGACATTTACTGAAGCTCTGAAACAAAGTCCACTGAGGGCTACGGAGGAACTTTCACCTAATCTAAAATGAAAAGGGATTTCCAAAGGGCCTGAATTTGGGTCACTAAAGGGTCTTAGTCCTCCTCTCTCTCTCTCTAGAGGCTACAGAAGACAAAACCCACGGTGTTTAGGATATTCATTTAAGCATTTTAAGTAGGATGAACTAAATTGGTCCGTATTACCCATTTAGGGAGAAAAATGTAAGAATTGTTGCTGAGGAAAAAAGTCCCACCTCACAAAAAACCGTACGCACACAATTTTTCAAAGCCATGAGTTACACATGCATATTTTTAGAAGTTAGTAACCACTCAGCACAGCCTCCAGACTCCCTCTGCAATTTTATCCATCAGGTACTATCTTACAGTTGTGGACAGCATGGAAAATGAGTGTCTTGAGCCTAGATGCAAGAGAGCTTTAAAGACAGAAATATTTTTCTTCTTTTTATTTTGAATTTAAAATGTGCATAAAAATAAGACTCTAATGAGCTGCATGTGGAACAATCAAAATTATGAGGTATTTGCATTTCTTTTGCACCTTGAGTCAAACAACTACAAAATTATGCATATGATTCTCTCAATCTGAACACAGTAAATATTAATAATCTATGAATCAGCAATGAAATTCCTTTTGCCCCTGAACCCTGAAGAGAGGCTTTCTAACTCAAAAAGTTGCAGTACAGTGACTGAGACCACATTTACAAGGCACCGAGCTAAGGCATATGCATGTAGCCTGTGAAAATAAAGCTGTGCCATCCCCCACCCTCTTTACACAGAGACATTTTTAAATTACCTGTTTGTCAGTTTTACAAATGTGTGTCTACGTAAGCAGCTCCCTGTGTGGCGCTGCGTTAGCAAGCAGGCATGCTGCCATTTGCACATTTGGATTCTACAATCAGAATTAAAACATTTGCTCTGTTCAGGGTGAGCTGATAAACAGGGATTTTAAATTTTCCTTTTTTTTTTTTTTTTAATGTGAAAAATGAAAGAAAAATGTTCCTCTAGATGTATTATGCCTTTGGGCTCCATGTGAGGGAAGCGAAAAAAGACAGAGAAAGCTACTGTGAAGGTCATAGAGTGAAAGAACTTCCTCAGGGCACAGAATAAATTAAATCCCAAGGAAAAAATAAAATGTGATTTCCAGAGTGTGAGGCACAAACTCAAAATGACAATGATTGACAGCCAAACTATATCCGTGCAATATCGAAGACTGCACGTTCTCATTTACCTCAGTGTAGCCAGCAAGCGCCCATTAAACATCCGTCTGATGCCCAAATTAACCTTCTTGGCAAACTGAAAGAGGCACAAACTATCATAATCAACCTTTCATTATCACAGCAGCCTCTAGTTAAAGGGTCAGAATAATTGTGCCATCAGAGCCCTGATTGTTTTCAATCAACAGACGACTGGAGTGACAGCTCAGTGATGGAGTAGTTTGATGAAACCACACCAGGCCTAATCAGAGCAGATGAAAGGAAGGCATGATTGGTGCAAATGAACAGTCGTGCCTCTCTTTTTCATTTACAATCTGAAATTACTCTTAAATTTACAGGGTTTTTTCTCCCTTATGAGTACCTCTGAAAGAATGTTTGACTTATTATGGGTTCTGACAGTGCAGAGTTATAAAACACAGGTAGGGTTTTCAGCCCAGGCTTTAAGTGGGTATTCAGCATAATTTTAACAAATTCACTCTTGAAAAGCACAAAATGACTAAAGACTTCCAATGACCTAACCTTTCAGTGCTGTTTGATTAGCAGAACAATTTATCACAGCTCACATTCTTCATGATAAGAGAAGATTAAAAAAAATGGGCAGGGATCTCTTGCAAATGTTTTCTCTTAGCCAATATATTTATCGTATTATTGCTCTTCTGTTCTCTCTCTCTCTCACACACACAAAAGAAAAAAATAAATTAAAGAACACTGCATTAATAACCCTTTTCCTCTTTGAATGAATAATAGAATCCAAGCAAGGGTTTGTTTGGAGATGAAAGCAGAGACCAATTATCATGCCATTGACAGCATCAATATTTAGTTTTCTGGTGGGTTGGGTTGTTCATTCCCACATTTTAATGATGGGAAATTAATCAATCCCACTAGGTGTTTCTTACCTTACTCATCGGCACTGATAGAGAGTGTCTCACAAATTAACGTGGGGAAAAAAAAAAGGAAAAAAATGTAGGGGCTGCTTAAATTTGGAAAAGAATGAAAGATTCAAATTTCCTGCACCTCCTCAGCTAGGTTCACTTCCTCTCCCAGACTCGCCCTGCTCCAGCCATATGGCTTCTCCTTCTCACAAGGCTGCTGTAAGGAAGGTGAGGTAAACAGAAAGAATCTAATTGAATCATACCTCTGAAAGAAGCAAATATTTCAAGTGGTGAGTGGTAAATCTTTTGTTCCGTGATCTTGGTCATCATCAGATGTTCTCTAGTTTGTCAAACACTACAAAATTCATACCAATGTTCACATCAGCATACCAAACCAAAAAAAAGCAGTCTAGAAGCCAAGATTAAGATTTGTCTGGAGGGGGAGTGGATAGAAAAGTTTGATCCAAACAGCAAAGGCTTTTAAGGAATTTTATGTCCTGTATCTCTTCTCACACTACAGAATGGAAGTTTTACTTTGTTAAAAGTTTGGGACTGTAGCAGAACATTCACCTAAGTGGAAGTGCCCTGAGCAGAGGAAGCTGTGAGCAGGCTTGCACATCCTTACTAACACAGGATGCTATTTACAATTATTGAAGTCTACTGTTGATGTAAGGAGGCTGAAAGGCTCTCTGGTCCTTTTTATTTTTATAGTGAGGAAAATCTTACTACCCTCAGAGAGTATGAAGACATCAAGCCAGCCCAGCTAAGATTTATTAGCTCCAAGTCCTAGATAAAAGAAGCATGACCAAAGTTGCCCAGTTTGTCAGTGATTTGGCAAGAAGTACTTCCCCACAATGCTTCCACTCAGCTGACAGCTGAGTTTAATATTTGAAGTGGCAGGAAAGGTGAAACACCCAAACTTTTCCAAGGATAAAGACACTGTTTATGAAATATAAATACATAGTAAACTCTTGGGAATGAACCCAAAAGATTCCTCACAAACCAGTGAAGAAGGGAAGTAAGAGTTCGGGAAGCTGCCAACACACACGTTTTGCTGGATGCAGCAGAAGACGACTCCAAAGCAAACGTTTCTCTACATAAAGAGAGGTGTCTCACATTCCCATTTCCCTACCACAAGCCGTCACTGCACACATTCAAAGATCCTGTCATTCTGCTGTTTGTCCCCAGCTCCCACCCAGCCAACCCCACACTATTGCCAGACTTCTGCTTCAGCAGTGGCACTGGCATTGTGTACAGGGGTGCCCCTGAAGTGCATTCCCAAACTGAAGACTGAGATCACAGCTGGCAGGAAAGAAAAAATATGCATCCTTCCAGGCCCAAACATTTTCACTGTGATGCAGTCAGACTCTCAGCTTCACAGACGGATGGGGCTTGGAGGACTGAGGGATTGGTTCAGGCAATAAAGAGGAAAGCCAAATATAAATTAGTTGACTTCAGGAAATACATGGCCCCAAAGGAAGATTAGAGAACACCAAGCTTCATTATCTCTGGAGAGTGAAAGCACTTGTCAGAGTATGTCCTCCTGACCTCTGATCAGGCTCCACAAAAGCTGCAGTGGATTTGTCCAGAGTACTACTCAGGGAACTCTTGCTCTAAATGAGAAATGCTGTACCTGTTGGCTGGTTTGCTGGTTTGGGATCTACGTGATGGCAAGGTGACAACCTGCAACTTTCAGAACATGGGCCCTGTAGTGTGTAAGCCACTTTGCAAGAGGCAGAAATTTGATTTTAATCTTTCAGCTGAAGAACACTGCAGCAAGCAGAGTTATTGGTGGAAGTCTCTAGCACCAAAAACAATGCATTTCATGATATTATGCTGTAATCAAAGCAGAGTTAGATAATGCAGCTGTATTAATAACAAACATTTACAAAAATCAATGACATTAAAGTGAATCACAATGTATTAAAAATACTTCTCAATTTTTATCAAGTGCTGATAAGATCTATCTTCTTAAAGCATTTAAGCTGTAAAGCATCCATCACTAATTACTGCTAGACAAAAATATTGTCCTGCACAGTCTTCCAATACATGCAAGGAGGATAAAACAACCTACACATCTTTGGCAGATTTTTTACTCATAATCAAACAGCTCCAGGAGTAACAATTTTAACACCTGTATTTCCGTCTCAGAAATTTTTAATTGTTTCTGCACAACATCCTTGTGAGAAAGAGAGGAATTCTTTATCCAAAGGCAAACTCTCCACCAACCAAGTACAGTCCCTTGCATTGCCAGTTCAGTGCTTTACTGCAAGCTTCCTTCTTTCCTAGTGCTACATAACTATAGTGGCCTTCTCAAAAGGGACATTATTTTATGAAAAAGGTTTGTGAGAAAGACACTGCTAGTTTCATATTTTTTATGTGTGTGTTTCCTATGAAACACATAGAAAAAAAAGCCAGTTTTATAATAACAGTAAAGAATAGAATGTATGCTTTGATAATTGTATTCACTTCTTTTACACACTTTCTGCATTTCTTACATTTACTGGCAATGAGAGTAAGTTTACCTAGAAGACATTGATTAAACTCAATAAAGATATTCCATCTTTTTAGACTTACAATAAAATAACTGTGATCACAAATCACAGCTTTACAAAAGGCTACCTGAACTACATTAATATATAACATTATATATGGTAAGGAATCATATAAAGCAATGAGTTGCTATAATAGAAAAACTGAACTTCTCATCTACTGGAGCTCAAAGTGAAGTAAGGTACAGACAGAAGGTAAACTCTCAGCTGTTGTAAATTATCACAGCTCATGAAAGCTTGCCATTTTACACCTTCTGGGGAATCTGAACTTCAAAATTATACAGCACTTTCCTTCCAAGTATCTAAAAGCAATTTATAAGCAGTAAAACTCAGGCTTCCCCGAGAGAAGTTTACATTTTAACCACTTTATCTAAATGGGAACTAGGAGAAAAATTAGGTGCCTTAATCAAAATCTTCTGTCCCCTCAATCTGTCCAACTGAGTCTCTTTATCACACTACAAAAAATCCTGTGGAAATTTTGGTGCTCATGCCACAGAACAAAGTCTGGTGATATGCAGGTATCTGAAACTGATGACAAAACAATTCCCTAAGTATCATCTGTCAAAAGTACTTGAAATATTTTTGCAGCTGAAAAGTGCATCTCCACACAGGCAATAAACACTGCATCCTTTCTTAACCTTGGATTAGCAAAGAATAAACTGTCCCATACTGTGCTTCAAGAGAAGTTTGCTCTTGTGTGATCAGGTCCTCAAACTATGGAGGAGTTTCCTCTGTAGTCATTTGGAGCTTCTCTACCGAGGCAGATTTACGAATGTGCCTCTTGCACCTCACTGGTTCTTCCACTATGATAGAAGGGGCAAGCAAGGCCCAGTGCAACCCCTCTCAATGACACTCCACATGTACAAGTGTGTATTTAAAAGCTGTATGATCTTGTGTGTAGCTCCTGCTGCAACAGAGTTTACAGCTACCCCACTACTCACAGACACTTTGTTTTCCTGTGCACTGCAATGGCTGTCACACCTGGGAGTCCATACACATAAAATAAATGAGTTGGAAATGATCACACTGGAAAGGCTCTACTTACTCCTGCAATCAAGGCAAATTTTGTTTTAACAAGATCATCAAAAAGGAGTGCGGAGGGTGACAAGGCAAAGCCAACAAAACTAGAGCAAAGAAAAGCAATAAAACCAAATGCAAAATATGGCATCCAGAGGCTCAATCTCACTTTTCCCAGAGACGCAATCTCAATTCTTTCCTTTGAAACAAGTCCAGTCACAGAGAGTTAGAAGTGACAAGGAAATCTTCTCATCATAAACATTCCTAAAATGTAGCTTCATAGGTTGCTAAAACCTGCCTCTCTTTAATAACTGGATCAAATGGCCAGAAGCTCTCAGGTAAAAACTTCTTGCTATCTATTTTCAAGTGCATCACAAAATGCTCAAGTTTGGATCCTCCATCATTTCTTGTCATGGTAGAACCAACATTGTTGGGTGCTTTATATCTTATAAGTTTTTCTGAGGTTGCAAAGAACAGAAGTTTATCTCTTCACAAACACAGCTGTTTAACTAGGGCTCTTAACTGTGATTTGATTTCAGTTTAAGGAGATTAGGGTTAACGATAGCGTTTATCTTTTCTGCAGCAGGATAAGGACAGAGAACATGCGAGATCTCCCTCCAGGAGCCACCATTTCAAAATCTAGAATTGCTCATTTTTATTTTTAGAGAAAACATTCAGACTGACATCAAATGCATTGAAACTTTACCTAGCCACACTTAGCACTAAAATAAGTTGCTGGTACATAATTAATAAGTCGAAAAGACAATTTTTCACTATCTGATATACACTATTTTTATTGCTATTCCTCTCTTGTTATTTTTCCCTTTGAAATATATTTTAGAAGTATAGCAGCTCAGTACAGAGACAGGAATCTACAAGCTTTCATCGGTAAAAAATTGTTAGAAAATGGAATAGGCACAAAATTGACAAAATTCTATAAAAATGCAATTCAGCTCTGTGAAAATTAGTCTAAATGGTTCCTGAATGTAAAAGGATTTCTATTCCTTTCTTTCCTATTGTTAGGGTATAATTTTCTAGGGATTTAATAGGCAAATCCAACAAATCACATAAAAATGTATCATTTTCTATGATAGTCTTTACAACAGCAATACAGGACTTGTATGTCATTAATATCTTTGGTCACACACAAAAACGTACTTCAAAGTATATGGTCTCCTTAGCTGGTCTATAAATATGCATGCTTTCAACATGCTGTGTTACTACAAAACCACAGACTTCAAATTTTCCAACCAAAATCACAGAATGGTTTGGGTTGGAAGGGACCTTAAAGATCACCTAATTCCAACCCCCTGTCATGGACAGTGTCTATTATACCAGTATGCTCAAAGTTCCATCTGACCTCGCCTTGAACACTGCCAGGGATGTGGCATCCACAACTTCTCTGGGGCAACCTCTGCCAGTGCCTCACCTCCCTCACAATAAAGAATTTCTTCCGTCTATCTGATCCAAACCTAGCCTTTTTCAGTTTAAAGCCATTGCCCCCTGTTCTTATGACTACATGCCCTTGCAAAAAGTCCCTTTCTATCTTCCTTGCAGGCCTTCTTAGATACTGAAAGGCTGCTATAAGGTCTTCCTGAAGCCTTCTCTTCTCCAGGTTGAACAACCCACACTCAGTCAGTTTTTTTTGACTTTGATTTAATTCCCATATGATGGGGTTCAGATTGACTCACTGCTTAAAAATGAGTCCCGTATTAATTTTTCAAAATCCACTAATTGTTTTAAGAAAGCTATTTCTTTCAAAAAGTGACTTAAACACTTAGAACCACATTTGTAATTGCTTTTGAGATCCCAAGCGTATCTAATGAATTGGGAATGTCAGAGCTTCCCCACTCCAAGATTAAAACAAACAGAAATTTATTATTTAAACTGACTAAATAATACCTCAAGCAAACTGAAACACCTGCAACTGCTAGCAGATAAACCTTGTAAAATTATGACCTATACAGTTTCACACAAATGTTAAAATAGGCTCCACCTAAAGGAGCACTTTGAAAGCTCTTCAGCACAGATTTTCACTTCGGAGACTGTGATCTATCGATCTGTCATTACTATCCCACATAGAGCTCTAGCTTGGAAGCCACTTCACAGTAAAGCTTCTTAAGATCTTTTTGACAAGTGCATTTGTCGTAATTTCTTCCATTTCTCCCTGGCACAAGGGAGTCCAAAGTGATCAAAGGAGTATTAGGAATCCTTTGTCACAAGGCAAGGAAACCCCCAGCTCTGCAGCTCACTTGCACATCTGGAAGCTGCCAAGGGTGTCCCAGTTGGAGTAAGAAAGGATGCGCAGGAATGCCACTGCTTTTCTATCTCCTTGCCTCCTCCCCTTCCTGGAGCCTCCAGTGTCCTGATCCTGGGCCAGGAGTGATAGCACGGGGCAATAGCCAATGAGATCTCAGCAGTCATGCTGAACTAACACACCTTTTAGCAGGTCTAGACACACAAGTGCAACTTTATTACATCTAAATCGGCACACTTTGGGTGCTTAACCCCAAAACTAGGTTCTAGACATCTTAACACATTGATGACAATGTGCATGGCTTCAGGAAACCTGGAATTCAATTTTCTTCCATCATCTTCTTTGGCTTTGTGGTTACAAATAAAAGTAATGCTTCTATCAGCTCCCAAAGGAAAATTTGTTGAAATATGGAGCTGGGAATTCTCAGAAGAGTTTCTAATTTCCTATCATTTTCCACAAGCTTAAATCCACTGGAAACTGTGTTAAACAGCTTTACTAAAATTTTGAAAGAGTAAAGATTACTAACATTTATATTTCTGAATGGAAGACATTAACGAAGATAGTAACAACAGACTGCCATATTTGATCATCCATGGTATCTGTGGATTTTGGACTTTATGTTCTTTTCTTTAACTTAAAAATTAATTTTTATTATATTTCCAACCGCACTTGGCTTTCAAAACAGCTTCAGTAACTTCTTTTTCTGTAACCATATATACCTGTGTGCTAATACAATTATATTTCAGTTAATCTCCACAGATCTGAGCCACAAAGAGCGTAACACAAACCCCACCACAACAGACAAATTCAAACGTAGAATGCAGTAACGCAGAAGAAGTCTTGCTGTGTGGACACCTTGGTGTCCTTTTCTGGCTTTCCAAATCAAAATGCACATCCACTGCTTACCTGAAGAAATGACCTAAATTCAAGAGCTGTGAGCACAGCAGCCTTCCTAAATACTGGTGTGATGCTCTGTGCACTTCTGAAGGGAATCTGGGATAAATAGGTTGAGGCAATATTACTGTAGGACAGCAAGACAAAAGTAATGCTCTCTAGTAATTCTCTATTGCTCACAGCAATAGCAGCAAAATAATCAAGTTTTCTGATTGGAACTGACATGTATCAAAAAGAAAATTAGAAGAACACACAGTTGCTCCTAACATAAACCCAGTTTTAATACAGAAAATCACTTTCTATACTGTTATACTTGATAAATAACAGTAACCATATTAGCTAACATTCAAAAAACAGGACTCTGAAACTTTTACAAGTTCAGAACAAAAGCATATATAAAGTTCACAAGATATTACTGTAAAGGACAAGATTAAGAGCCTATTTGAATTAAGCCAAAGCAGACAAAGGGGAACGGTGTTTCATAAAATAAGGGAACAGTGCCCAGGGAGAGCATTCATTTTCCCTGTAAGCCAAAATGCCATTACTATTACAAATGATACAGAAATTATATCAGGAAAATAGTGTGTGACCTAAGCACATCAGCAGAATAGTGAGAGGTTCCGTCCTACATCCACTGCCTGAGCCGCTGTATCCTGCATGAACCCTGTCCGGTCTGCAGTTCCAGTGGACACCGACTTCCTTGCAGAACTTGGGCCACAACTACCAGCTTGGCCTATCTAGAATGGATGTCCTACCAAGAATACTGCACATGCCTAAACTTATAAAAATCAATCCCACACAGTCTGGGGAGATTGTAAGGAATACACCATTGCACAGAGTCAACTCAGGTGAGATACCTACGTTTAAAAGGATTAGACTAAGGAAAAGAAAACCCGCAGCCTATCACAGGTTATTTTTCAATACTACTTTTATTTGAGGGTAATTGTGTGATTTTGCTTGCAGCCAGTCACAACACACATAGTGCAACCATCACAGATGTAGTACACTGGATACTGGGATTCACAGGTGGCTCGCTGGCACTTTTGTGTAGACTTTCACGAAAAGGGTACAAAAAAGGAGGTAAAAGCACAGCAAAACACGTATGGGCAACATGATAATTTTCTCATTTAGCCTCACCAATTCACCTTGCATCACCTTGATGCATCTCAGCCTTGAGATGTATCAAGCCCCTTTTTTCTCTTCTATGCCTTTCTTGATGAGAGGCTGACAGCCACATTTCAGAGTGGTAGCTTTCTGCTTAGGGTAAATACTCACTAGGAACAAGCATTGTAGACATTATTTCACTTATTGCCCAAGAGAGCACTTAAGTTTATTTCTTGAATAATGAAAGGCTAAAATACTGCTTAAACACAACATTGATTACTGAGATGCTTTCCTTCACTTATATTTTCTATTGTTACTTGTTTGTCAGTAAAACTTAAGGTCACATTTAGCAAGGCACTTAGGCCACATTTCATTAAAACATATATACACCCCTGAGAAAAATGACTTTTGGTCTCTCCATGTTAAAAATTGCTCTGCAATACCAAAAGATTGACAGAAAAAAACCTCAAGTACTGCTCTGAAGGAGTGGCAAGCTTGTACCAGAACATGACAGCCCACTTTAGAAACTGCTGTTCTGCATAGGTAAATGTGTGCATCATTGGAGATGCATGGAAGATGTGTTTGGATCTGTCATCAGCACAGAACTGTTCCATCATAGCAGGTCGCCACAACGTGTACACCAGAAAATTTCCTACAGCACTGAACTCTGGGATTTCTGCTGAAGAATAATTTTGGCCCTTCACAAATTCTATCAGGAAATTCAAAATGGAGCTCAAGCTTAAGAAAAGGCTGTTGACAATAGGGCACAGGAGAGGATAAACAGGACTGTAGTAAGAAAACTGGATTTGTACACTTAATTATTTTTATAAAAGATACATTAAAAACTCATATTGACCTATAACACTGCAGTCCTCCTGTCCTTTATTTTTCTATTTATTCAAGCAAAGACACTTCTCTAATACAGAGAGCAAACACTGGTTCTGCTCATTCGCAGGGACAAAAGGAATAACTAGTGCTACACTTTCACACATGGAACACGTTCTTCATGAACACAAGTTCAGAAGTTACACACAAGGAATTTAACAGGGCTGGAATGTCTTAGGAGACTAGCCCAAGAAAAGGCACGACACATTTGCATGCTTTCTAGCTGAATAAACCACTCATGCAGTTTTCTCTACCAATATTTCCTAGATTGCTTGCTTATCAGTTGATTACCAAGAAACCAAGTTGCTTGTCAAAGTAAAAAAAAGAAAAAAAAAAGGAAACCAAAGAAAACCAAAAGAAAACGTTTAACCTTCACTTCAGAAGAAATATTGACAATACTAAAATTGATCTGCTTTTAGTGTTAGCTGTTTAAAAATTACATGTATCCTTTAACAACCGACTTAAACAGTAGCAGAGATGGAATAAGCTAATCTATACTGATCTGATTATGATTTTTTTCAAAATACGATTTAAGAGTCCACCTTGGATCAAGTGCAGTATTTAATACAGAATCATTTGACCAATCTACTGCAGGGAGACAGAGTAATCCATTAAATATTTCTATCTGCAACTATTAGTATGATCTTTGAAATATGAATATTTAAGCTTCATGACACTGGAGTTTATAATAAAAAATATAAGGCATAATTACATCATAACTAAAGTTAACATCAGTTTTTTACTTAAATCTTTGGCTTGCTTTATACTTGCTAAGGTTCCAACAAAAAGCCTCTATCATTACATTTCTCTGGCAACATGCTCCATCTTACAGGGTTGGTTACTTTTTCAATTATCAAGGGAAAGAATTCTCCTGCTTCTTTAAAGTACAGCCAATGAATCCTTCTTGTAATGGCCAATTATGAAAAGATTCACTTTTCATTTCATGATAAACTAGACATCTATGTTCTTGTCATGACTGCTTCCTGTGGAAAAAAGAAGGGCGCTGCACAGGTCATGATGAAGAAGAAAGAACAAAAAAAAATAGTTTATTTTCCTCTACCTTCTTCAGGATTCTTCCTTTGTTTTCTACTTTTTTTTTTTTTTATTTAATCCTTTCTTCCACTGCCTTAACTTTACACATTTTAATGCAGCTGACAAATAACAAATTTCTTATACACAAAATAATATTTCATACTCTCACGTGCTAATAAAATGTAAAAACTCAACATGAAAACAAATCTTATGTCAACTAATAATCATTATTACTGGCCTAGCTTACCTAAAAAACCTGATTGTGGAGGCTCCTAAATTGATCCAGTTTCACAGCCTACACAGGCTTTCTGGTGGGCTTTTTGTTTTTTATTTGTTTTAAGAAATACATCATTATAGTCCTTGTCTATTGTCTCCACTTAAGACACATCAAGCCAAAGAGTCTGAAAAATCAACAGGAATTACTGTAGTAGTCTACATTAATCCATATCCTAGCACACTGCCACTAATATTACCATTTAACTTTCTTAGATTTGGTTTGTTCAGTTATATTTCACTATACTCACTAGAACTGGCCAGTTGTGAATTGGTAGCCTAAAAAATCCAAAGTATGACAGGTAAGAGCTGCAGTCACTTCACTGTAAATCATATTTAAGCGTCACTCCGTGTACGCATTTTGATGCATTAAAATAACCGCCTCAATCTTTTATGTGCACTAGGATCAGATCACCAAGTGGACCCTGGGAATGCAAACTGGCGTAAATAACGGTGCTCTACAGACAGTGGCACTGTTTCCAGAGGTTCTCTGAGGGAAGCTTTCATTTGTGCTTAGGGCTTTGTGGCAGCCCTATAAGCAAAGGTGCCTTGGTGACGTGCTGAATTCATATTGCTGTGACATGCAGCCGTGTGTGTGTGCGGAGGCCACACTAGTCACAGGTAAGACAGATAAATCAAATGGTAGCATCCCCCCCATCAGCTTTTCTATTATCTGCCCCACTTTGTGCCAATTTCCTCCAGCTTCCCCAACACCTCTTGCTTTGCTGTTCTTCCTTAAGACATGGGATGGGGATTTGTCAAAGTCAATGAGCACTTTATTACAGTGAGAGTGCTCAGTAATGAACAATTCAGCAATTTAATGAGATTCTGTAGATCTGTCTCCAGCCTGTCCATCAAGTTTCACTTCTATAAAGCACCCTGACACTAATCCTCTGGCATACCCAATCTTCACCCTGGGCTGAATATTAGATTCTTCCATGCTATATTGCATTACCACTATAACCTTAGCAAAAATGATGAACTTAACTACACTTGAGGCAATATAGCTGGTCTGATTTGATTTTCTTCTATTGGGTTGACTATGAGGGAATTACTTATTTACTAAGATAAAGCAAAAAACCAGTTTCTTATTGCCTTCTGTATGCCCAAATTGGTAAATATTTATATGTGTCTTTTAATCCATTCTGGGGACCTAGAATATTTATAAATATATATTTATTCCTGGTTTCACGAACTGAATTAAAAAGATGCATGCACATTTTGCCTGCAGCAGAAAACTAGTTTAAAAAAATTCTTCAGAAGAGCATTAGTAACCTTTAGAGAGGCAATTATGATAACACTTAAATGGACAGTGTGGAGTTTGTTGTCACTCAGAAAGCAGCATATTACCTATAAGTATCTCTCCCCAGTATGACCCAGCAACAGAAACAGAGGCTTTGTCATATTTGCCTCATGAAGTGTTCATTGACTGGAGTGCACACAATTAAGAAAATGACTTCTGAGTCTGAGTCTTTCTTGCAGGACAGAACAGTGAGACAGGATTTAAAAACTCCCACTTCCCAAACATCATTACAGCAGGTTACAGAGGGCCTATTACTTGGGATGTGCTTGCTCATTACTGAGCAAGTATTAAGTTACACTTGTACGGCCCAAGTATACCCAAGCTAGGGCATTCCACAGACCCTGCAGAGAAATGATGATAGAACCCAATCAGCCAATCACCCATGCTCCATGCATAAACCTGTACATCAAAACTTGCTTTTGATAAAGGGAACATGGACTAGGACTCCAGAGTAGTGTGCCTTGAAACCCTGAACCAAACACAACCCATCATCATGTGCAGTATACTGTAGGTTCCGTTGTACAGGCATCCTCCAGAGACTAGGACAGGAAAAAGTCAAACTTTATCTTGGTATTTGCAGAAAATATCACCTTTTTAACATACTCCATAATCTAAAGCTTCAAAATTTTGGAAACACATATGCCTGTTATCACACTGAAGGGTTATGTTACATCTTCATACTGGTTTCATGGTTTGAAGAACTTAACCTGACATTTTAATTTTTTTAAGAATAAATATTTTATTCCTGCATGACATTATTTATCCACAGAACATGAAGCATCTCACTGATAAATACACACTTTACACTTTGAGAAACTGATGGCATCTAAACGTAGTTATTTCCTTAGAATAATCCAGAAGATAAATAGATAAATAATAGGGGTTGAAGTATAAATCAGTCTTGTCTTCTCTGTTGGACCAATATAACCCACTTCCTAAAAGGAATGCACAGGTTTCTTTTCAGCAAGTTTCCTTCTGCCTTGAAATACATGGAAATACTTTCCTCTCTAAAACATGACAGCAAAAAGGAAACAGAAAGAAGTCTTTGGGTAATCAATATTATAGAGATTTCCTTCCACTCTATAGTGAATTTTTACAGACATATGATGGGAACATTTCCAAGGACAGATTTTGGTTTAGTTTTTGTGTTTCTCTTAATAGTCGATGTGTTTTTCTCACATTAGGTTTTCTCCCAGCCCATACACGCTAAAGGTCACAACATAATGCTTTTACCTTGTTAATTCTTTATGGCTAGCAACCTGGTCCTTTTCTAGATCCAGCTTTTAAAAAGGAAGCTATCTCCAGCTTCTTGCCACAAACCTTCCACTGAAGCCTCCACTCATGTCAGAGCAGAGCTGCCTGTGTGATGATTCTCTCATTTGCTTCAGGCAAAGTCAGCTGTGGTGGCCCAAACAATTTCAGTGATTATTGAAGTTATAAGCTAAATTTGTCTGAAGTGAATGAGAGAGACTGCAGAAGCAGGTTTGCCACCAGACTCATGACACTAGCCTCATCAGAGGAAATTATAATTGACTTGCAGGCATCAGCCATCTCATCCCACCAAAGAAGTTGGATCTGGAGGAAAATCTCTGGCTGTATTTAAGTAGCAGAAGTTAAACAGCATGACAAATTTCTCTTTCAAACAAAGTAATTGCATTAACATAACACAACATTTTTAGAATTTCATTTAGAAATTTCCTTCAGTTGTTATTCACAGTTTTTGCTCAAGTGCTTATTCTCCCTCGAGATTGCTCCAGGGTTTCAAAACAACAGATTACTGCTATGGTTTATAGAGTGTCACACATTCTGGTTGTTCACCAGTCTCCTTACCTGCCAGATTTGTTCTTCACTGAGTGAAGTGAGTCTATCACTTTTAAAAACCTCTCGAAGAAGACAGTATGGGAGTGCCAGAACTTCTTCAGGATGACTCTTCAATAGCTCAGAGAGATGCTTTACTAAGAAGCCAATGACTGCATTCTCCAGCAAAGTGAGGTTGAAGAGATCCGCAAGCTTGTACAGGTCCAGGTAATTAAAACTATTTAATTCCTAAATGGATGAAGAGAACAAAATACAGGTCACAAAAAAAATCCCAAACACAAAACAGAGAATATAAAAATCCACAAGTCTCAGATAATGAAAAAAGGTTATTCTTTTGGAGATGTGGAGAAGGAAGGCAATATAACTTGAAGTTAATTAACACAGCCTCATTCAAAATGTATATGTAAGTGTTACCAGTGCATATGCAAATATATATGATAGTACTAATTTATGTTGCAACGTCTAAGGTTATATATGCATAATGCATCTGTAAGAAATATGGATTAGTACATAATATAATAAACCAGCATGATTTACACTGTATGTCAAGAGCTCACAGGAGCTAACAAGTGGATTTAAAAGATGTATTTTTTAACTACAATGTTCTGTTACAAAGCAGTTGTTTGTTCATTATTTACTGTTTTGATTGAACTAGAGCACCTGTGTAGCACAACTTTTCATTCAATGAAACCTCACAAAACACAAGATGCTGAGCTACATTTTATTACGTATTAATTGTTCTTCAATGAACAAATGAACACTTTTTTATTTCTCCAACCACTGGCATCAACGTATAGTGGATGCTGGCCTCCTGCTGTTTCTCCCTCTCCTTCTAGCAGCTGAAAACGTGAAGAGACAAAAGCTGCAGTAGCTCAAGGCAGGAAGCTTTGTCCATCCTGCTAACAGATGACCTATATTTATGGGCTGATGTTTTCAACTTGGCGTCCCTCGTAAATTAGTACCTGGACAACTAATTACTGCAGTTCTAGACCACGCTGCTCCCTTCAGGGAAGAGGCCAAGAATTCACCTGTATTAGAGAAAAGTACCCAGGGCACCTGGGAAATAATCATGTTTACCCATTTTCTCTGTTCTTGCTGCATGCTCACACCTCTCTTCCTCTCTCCTCCACAATCCTGGTTTTCATCTTCCAATTTACCGCATTGCTCCCTATCAGCCGCCTTCTCCTTGACCAGCCCCATGTGTGAGAATGACAAGGAGCCTCGTCAGTCTCACTTTGCTGGTGAGTTAACACGGGGACTGGAGCAAGGAAGAGAAACAGACTAAATTAAGTCAATTTCACTTTCACTGCTCTGCTGGATGGAATGGCAGCACCAAATGAAACTGACAAGAAATCTTGTAAATGTCAAATGAGCTGCACGGCTGGCAGATAGAGCAGAGCAACAGGGAAGATGGGAAAGTGCGAAGAGGGGTTTTTTTGGAATGTTTTATGGACTACATCTTGAACGTGTGAATTGGGTGCCTGTCCCAATGACTGTGGAGCTGTTTATGCATATGCAATGGAGAGTGGAGAAAGAATTTTTTTTTACCTGCTTAGAGTCAGTACTGGAGGAAATGGAATCAAATGCCTGTGGAGGTTCCTGCTTGTTACATAATCTCCCAGTCTGAACAGTGCACTTCCCTAGCAGAGTTGTACACTAAAGATGAATCCCATTCATTATCTACCTAGACTGCTGCATAAGAGTTTCACATGGTTTTCTTGGAAGAACAAAGATAAGTTCTTTACATTGTCAGAACAAGCACTAACAGCCATCATCCCAAAAGCCACAGTTATTCTAGTGTCAGCTCCTTCTCATACTAACACAGAGGAGGCAAGGATAAATCTGCAGTTGCAGAAAGAAAGAGAAAAGAATGAATTTTACATGAGAAGTATCTGGTCTGTGTGCTTGCTTGGTGATTTAATATCTTCAGATCACAGATGGTACCTCACAACACCACTCCTGTGATGGCCATGCAATGGTGGCAACAGCACACAGGAGTCTGATCAAAGCAAACATCACAGAACTTGACAACCAACAACCACAATTTACTGTCCCTGGTTTAGAAAACTCTTTTCAAAGAACTCACTGATTGAATAAATCCCAAATACCAGAAAGAAATTTAGAAGAGCTCAGTGTGGATTTATTGAGCTCTTTTGTGGTCAATGGCTATGTCTAGGGAGGATAAAAATAAATAAATAAATAAATAATCAAGCACTGTGAACTGAGGATCAACAGCCCCACTAAAATGCATGCCTGGTCACACCCACTAAGTGGCAGTTGAGAAGGAGAAGTGGCTTTTAGCAGAATTCAGAAGAGGACAATACTGGAGATAACATAATAAAATCTTTCCTTATTAGAGAGAACCAGTAATGAGACACACAAATGCAAGCTACTCCTGAAAAATCTTCACATTTCCAGTGAAATCTGAATGACACTGGTAAGGCTTAATTTTTGGTTTGGATATTTTTCATGATCCTCCAAACTCCCCTCTCCCCTCAAATCAGCAGCAACAATTCACGTTCTTCTTATGAAAGCTGTCTTATAGTTGAAGAGGCCAAATATACTTATGGATGTATAAATAAATCTCACCAGTTGTTTATTTATGATACTGCATGTAATAACTTCTTTCAGATACTTATTTATGTATGTGTGTTTATTTATTAATTATTGGGGTTATGTGTTTACTTACTTTCATTGCTAAGTTTCAGATGATTTTTGATGCTTCTTAACATAGTGTGTTAGTTACGTGCTGTACTTAGAAAGTTTACTTCTTAATGAATACTGCAAGTGTGTTTTGTTAAAACTGGCCTTGGCCTGGAATCAGTAACTTTCATTTCTGGTTTTGTAAGGTTAGAGTTGATCTATAGGTTTGTATTTCACAGACGAAGAGGCAAATAGTGCATTAGCTTTTACAAAAGAAAATCAAGATTTTGCAGTACTGTACATTACTGTCTCAGTTATGATCCTAGATGGCAAAAATGCCACACTGAGATTGCTCGATGTATACCCCAGATCATATAACTTTGCTCTTATAAGCAGTAAGACTTTCAGAAACAGACTAAAATGCAGTATGTAAGTTAGTTGCAAGAAAAATGCACCTTACCTTCTAGCTTTAAAAAACGAAGGATCAAAGCAATCACTGTCAACTCAGTCTGATTTGAATAGATTTCTCACACTAAAACCTTAATTGCAAAACAAACGAGAAACGGAACCCAGAATTCCAACACTTCGGTAAATGGTGAAATAGGTTACTAAACAAGAAACTTAGATGTGGTCATGAGTTAGAGTACTGGCAGTCTCTGCTTTCCACAGATTTTATCATACTGTGTTAACTGAGCAACTACAAAATTTTGAAGCAGTGTGCAAC
The DNA here is from genome assembly GCA_013397865.1 of Struthidea cinerea. NCBI lineage: Eukaryota > Metazoa > Chordata > Aves > Passeriformes > Corcoracidae > Struthidea > Struthidea cinerea. The sequence continues at coordinate 85,870 of VZTI01001286.1, forward strand.
ATTCTTCTGGTACTGTACTGCAGTATATGTTCTTTGAAAACATGCAATACAAACCAGGCTTATGTAAATTATTGAAACTTTTAGCCCTTTTTTTCATAAACTTTTTTGTATGTCCCACTTATCTTTTTTGAACTGAAGGATGAGATATGAACATAAGCAGAACTGTCACTAAGAGCTGAAGAGAATTAGGGAAAGGTAGCAATCCTATCTTTTCTAATATGATGTATGTGCTGAAACACATTCAGACTAAGAAAATACGTATAAAATTACAGATACAACACTTAAAACCGAAGTTGAAATAGTCCTGAAATCTCACAGTAAACTCAAACCAATTTAGTAAATTGGCCAAATTACTTACCAGTGTCTACTTCAAAAATAAGAAACTACCTTAGATCCTATGCATCCTACTTAGTGTGCATCCCCCACTGAAGTAAGGGAATCCATTGTTCCCCACTACTGGTCTTCTGATTCAGTACTATCAACCTTTAGATGCCAAAACAATTCAACAACGAGCTGACATTTAAAAGCCTCTTAAAAGAAAATATGTTACACAAACAAACATAATCTGAAATATGACAATGTTAAATATTCAAAATAAATGATATGACAGTGTGCATATTTTGATACAGAGGTGTATTTTAATATAGAGATATGATAAATTGTCAAACAGGAAAAATAGATATAAACATTGTGTTTAAATTGCTTCCAAAACCATCTTTATTCGTTCGTACTTTAAAGAATAATTGCCTTGCACAAGCCACAGAAAAGGATGTAACAGATTGATAAATTAGAGTTAATCATAACCAAGTACACAGCAGACTACAATATACCTCTATTCCTGTGCTCCGTGTTATAAGTAGCAGAAAAAGCACAAGGAGAACTAAGGGGAAAAATGCATTTCTTTATGACCTTATTTGAAAGATAAACTCCTTGGGGAAATACAATTTATTCAGATTATCAAGACCCTGCTGTGCAAATCTACAGTCTGGGAGCACACTACGGAGATCAAACAATATTTACTTTATTCTGTTGGGTATAAAAGCTTTTAATGAATGCATAATTAAAACAGAAAAAGTATATACAGCCTTAGAATTCCACTGCCAAGCCAAGCCATTAATATCCAAAGTACCGTACCCAGTTGTAACTCCACCTGCTTCCTATTTAGATTACAACACTCTTATAAATCAAGGTATTAAATGACTAGCCCTGCTGCTGTAGCAGAGAAGAGTTGTGTGGTGACACTATTTCCCCTTTTCCTAAAAGGGGTTCAGCCTCTTCAGCCTCTTTAAAGCAAAAAAAAAAAAAAAAAAAACCAAAACCAAACCCAAGTGTGAGGTCTCTGAGACAGATGGATGTGGCTATTCAAAATCCGTAAGCAGCACCTAGTACAACAGGGTCTTGACCCTCTGTCCTCCAGGTTCGCTGCCACATTAAATACTATGAACCAGCTGCACCACTCAGAAGAGAACCTTGACAAAACTTACAGCAAAGATAGACTCTAAATAGATAAGGCATATTAACAAAATGAAAAACTGTAGTGACAAAAATATACTTACCTGGCAACAAAAGGGATCAACACAATTTTAAGATAAAAGAAATCCAGTTCTGCTGGTTCTAGCTGTTTCTTTCTATATCAAAGGTTTTAGTTCTACAAAACCTCACACATTTACCTAAGAACTAACAGATCATGCACACACTCAACAGCACAGCAACAGACATAAACGTTTCATAATAAGCATAAGCACAAAAAGTATATTTTAGATCTTATTTGAAATTTGCCTCTGTTAAACACCAAAGACATCCAGTTGAACCATGAAAAGCATTTTGCTGAAGCCTGGTCACAGAGGAACAGCTGGCTCAGAATTTTTCAATGTATAGAACTGATTATACTTATTATGAGTTAAGTGCAGACTGCAGTGGTGTTTATAGACAAAGTAAAAGATGGCTTTCTAAGTGACTCATTTTATACAATTAATTTTTCTGATAGATCACTGCTATCTTAACACTTTCTGTAATTCTTGCTTTAGTTTTCTCCTTTGAGTATGAAAAGTTAATTTGCATTCTTGCTGCAATTTCAAAGTAGGTCTAGAGCTAAGTAAAAGACCAACAATATCAAAACATTTAAACCTATTATTTTCCTTCTACCCTATGAGAATTCATTTCCCTTCTCATTTATTGTTTCTCTATATCTGTTTAGTTTTCAGGGTTAATTCTGCTGGCTGGCGTTAGTGAGAATCTTGTTTGAAGGCACAGAGCAGGCCTGTGAGCTTCACAAGCACAGAGGAAAGACATGACATTCTCAGATTGCTCATGTGATAACACAAATGTGCAGTCTTCAAAAAAAGAAAGTGAAACATGATATATGTAAAACTAAAAAAAAGCAAACATCTTCTTGAAACCCAGTCAGATCAATCTACTTTATTAAATAGTACAAGTATCTTCAACTGGCAATCCAATTAAATATTTTAGGTGACCCTGATCATACATACCTTTTATAATCTGCATACACAATTACATGTATCACGGAAAGAAATAGAATAATGAAACATTAAGAATACACAGTTAAATTTTCTTGGTACCAGTGGAACAACTACAGGTCAGGTTCTGCAGAGGTTTCAACAGCTGCTTTCCCTTGGTCAACGGATGCTGCTATAGGAATTTTTAAAACTATTTTAAGTGTCCCTGGCACAGAAACTCCCCAAATGAAAAGCTTCACATCTCACGAGCTCCTCCTGGCAAGATAACTGTAGCAATCAGTATTATTTAACAAATAAAAGTACAGGTATGAAGGAACATGGAGATCTTCTAATCCTTCACCCGGCACTTTTATACCATTTCGGACAGAAGAAACACAAAGCGGGGAACTGATGAGATTTATCAACATTTACCATTTTTGCCAACTACGGGAGCTTGCTTTTTCTTCAAGCATGTTGTGAGGAATAACATATCTCATACACATTCATATACTCTTTACTCCAGCGGAAATCACAGAATATAGCCTCTACAGATGATTTATCATTTTATATTTTTGCTAGCTCTTTGGATTTACTACAGTGTAAGTGGAAAGCTGAAAACTACTTGGCTACTGCATCAACAATCAGTAATTTTTTATGGTAAGTGTTCTCTTTTTTTGGCTTTGTTGCTAATATTGACAAATCCAGAAAGAGCAAGTATTGTCCCTTAGAAACCCAAAGCTTACAGGACTAGCAGTTAAATAATTACAAATCAGAAGCAGAAGAAAAATAGGACTGTACAATACTACTCTTTTTTGTTTGTTTTTTTTGTTACATGCTCCCATAACTGCTTAAGGCCATGAGAATACAGGAGTAATAACAGTTTAAGGCCGTGAGAATACCGAAGTGGAGGTCTATTCCTCTACTATACCACAAGCTCATCAAGGCATCTTTATAATAAATTAAGAAAGATCCATCTTGTTCCCAACTATTATTACAAGAAGGCTCAGCTGATTTTGAGACTTCATCTCCTAATTTCTAGTTTAATTTACTCAGTTTATATGCATTTGTTTCTGTGCCAACATTATCTTTTAGATTTAACAGCACAAAGTTTCTCTCCCTGCTTCCCCCTCCCTCAGTAGTTACTCCCTTGACATATTTACAGAAAGCAACAATATTCCTCCTCAGCCCTCATTTTGCTAGACTAAACAAGGCAAACTCTTCAAATCTCCTCGTGTGAAACAGGCCTTCCCGATCATCTCAGCTGGCCTTTTCTACACCTTGTGAGGTTTGACTTCACTTATTCTTCTGCATGGACAAACTCTTCCCAGTACTCCTGATTTTTCAGCAATACCTTGTAAAGTAGCATTAATACTTCCTTAGCTTTATAAATTGCCTTGTATGAAGTATCTTAAAAGTCAAACTGCCTTTTTCTTGATGCCATCACATTAGTAGCTCAAAGCCATCATATTATCTAATACATGAAAATTCTCTGTAAACTTGGTTCTCAAGTGAAACGCAGCACCAGCCACTCAGTCTGCCAGGCAAGACAGAAATAATACTACATATTACAAATGGGAATTATGATGCAATAGTTTCTATTGAGAAACTATATTCAGAAACTACTTTCCAATCACTTTTTAAATTTCTTTCTATATTTCAGTAACAGATCTTGGAATTGTCATGCTCCATACCAGTTACTGGGGGGAATATTATTTCAGTGATTTTTTTTAAGACTTGTTTCAAATTATATCTGGATCAATGGGCTGAGGCCAACAGTATGAGATTCAACAAGACCAAGTGCTGGGTCCTGCACTTTGGCCACAACAACCGCCTGCACCACTACAGGCTGGGGGCAGAGTAGCTGCAAAACTGCCCAGCGGAAAAGGACCTGGAGGTGCTGGTGGACAGCAGCTGAACATCAGCCAGCCGTGTGCTCAGGTGGCCAAGAAGGCCAATGGCATCCTGGCTTGTATAAAGAATAGTGTGGCCAGCAGGACCAGGGCAGTGATTGTCCCTCTGTACTCGGCACTGGTGAGGCCACGGCATGAAAAAACCCCACACCAAAGAGCAAGAGAGCAGATCCAGACAAGGATCCCAGAGAATACAAGTGGCAAACAGTACTGGAATATAGCAGGAGTTTTAGAATCACAATTCAGAGAAGACATGGCTTCTTGAGGAGGCTGAGTGATAGTTCCTCCAACTACTCTGCATACATGTAAATGAAAAATGATGAAGACTGATAAAAAGCATCATAGTCACTAACTAAAAAAAGGAAGGCAACATTCACAACTCAAGACATTATGCAAAATAACAAACAGGGAGCATATTCAGAATTATCAATATACTGACGCTAACACTCTAGGAATAAATAAGGAGAAGGATGTTAATGTACAAAGAATATATAATACGATTCAAACAATGGTTTCATAATCTTTTTATGACATTTTATTTCTAGAACATTTCATTGATGTATACATGTGCTCTATATTAAGCCCAGCAAGGGGCCACTTTTCTTAAAAACCTGTTTCAGGCAACAGCCTGTCACCAAATGCTTAAGGATTACAAAGCTAACAGACATGTCTAAAAATTTAGAATTGGAAAAGGTACCGGTAGTGAGCTGGTCACCTAATAACACCAGAGAATGAAACAAATTGTCTAAAATATGTGGGATAACAGGTTATTTAACACAGATAAATTCAAGTCTCAGAAATATTTGCAAAACAAGCCAAAGCAACAAAACTTCCTTAGAACTTTAGGGCAGTATGCGATACTCCATCTACAGAAAGGCGGAATCCAGTGCAGGATAACTCAATAATGAGTATAACTTTGATAGACAAAGCAGAAAGAGTCACAATTTGAAATCAGTACTTCCTAATACATTATAAGAATCACATCACCCAAGCTATCTATTACCATTTGACTTGCATGAAAGGCTTAAGGTATCAGTAGGGGAATTTTATTTTTTTGAAACCTTGGAAGAGCTCAGTTTTCCAGGTTTACAAAAATATTAACAGCATAAAGTGGGGCAAGCTTAACACAAGGAGAATTAGAGAAATTTGTGTGTTATGTTTCATAAATTTCATATATCACATACTTTTAGTGGGATGCATTTCAAGCAGATCAAAGATTTGCTCAATGACAAATTTGTTCAATCTCAAAATGAAGTCGATAATGGCAACTTATAAAGCAGTGCAACTTTCTCCCAACAAAGTCCTCCAGGAATCAATTTTGATCCAATACTGTTAACAGTTTAACTGAAGTAGAGTAAGTTTTGTCCACAGATTCTGCAGAAGACTCTGCTAGGACAGCATGAGTATTGTCAGGCTTTCCTGGTGAAGTAATTAAAAAAAAAAAAAAAAAAAAAGAAAAAAAAAGTGTGGGTGTATCTATATCTATATCTATCTGGGAACCAGTAGCATAATATAGAAAATATACCAGGCTCTATTTGGAACAACACCAATAAGCTATCAGGAGGCACTAAGAAGCAGTCATAAATAGCAACATCAGTTCTCAGAACAGTGCTGCGGCAAAAAAAAACCCAACAAACTCATGTCATAAAATGCACACCCAGTACTGCCCAATAAAAGAAACAACCATCTTGCTGCTTCAACATTACATTTTAAAGCTTCTCTTCAATTATTAGTCCCAGTTCTGAAGTCCAAACTTTAAGGATACTTAAATACTACAGGTTGGAAAACCAACCTTGCAAGATTTCAGGTGCTCAGCTTAGTTTTTTAAAGAAAGACTCCTGGAGGATTCAATCTTCAGCAAGGATATTTATAACATGGAGAGAATATATGAAAGAATAAAAGCTCTGACTAAATTTTCAGAAAATAGTTTCTGGTGCATGAATGTAGGATCAGAGCTACCCTGGACGAGGAACTAGAAAGTACAGGACTGTTTGCAATGGCTTCATGGGATTATGTACATTTTGCAGTTCAGCATTTAAAAAAAAAGACTGCAATAAAACAAGTTTTTTTGGCAACTGTCTGTTCAGGTAAAGAAGGAAATATTTGTACAATTTGACCTCTGGGGTTATAATGGTTTCTCATTCCTCTCAAAAGCAGGAGACTTTTTGCAGCTGCAGGAAGATACGAGAGTACTCAGCAGTTAAAAGAACCTGACTGTAAGAATGTGAATGATAAAAAGGCAACATTTCCATTTTATTTGGAAAACTGTTATTTGTTCAGGTATCTCTATGCTTCTGCAATATCTGACCTCAGCTCAAAAATCACTAAGAATTTTATTTTTGTTGCTCATAGCACTAAACCAAGGCAAATTCTCATTTTAGAGAGGAAAAAAGGAAAAGCAGAAGAAAAATTTAAAAGATTTCCCATCTTGCAAAATATACAAAGAACAGAACCTCAAATGCCTGGAACCCACTCCAGTGCTCTAGTAGTTGGATAATTCCTGTCTTCACCAACTTTAACAGAATTTTAAGTTATATAAACAGTTCAATACCTCAGCAAAATGTCTGCAACATGTATTGCAGACATGCATTATACCCTACTAAAATAAAGCTCTCTACAACTCTCTTTCCCCAGATTTATGCAGTGAGAAGAACATCTCTTTTTCCCACAACTAGAAGCTGTGTTATTAGGTTTACTATGTAATAATCAGAACTGATTTCAGGAGGTAAACAGCATTAAAAGGAATAGTGGTAGGCCATAAATGGGCAGAAAAGTAAAAGAATGAAAAAAATCTGGAAGAATCACTGAATTAAACAAAAAATTAATACATGTGAGGATCAAGAGGAATTTGCTTGTATTTCACAGAATCACAGCATTAACTAGGTCGGAAAAGACCTTTGAGGTCATCGAGTCCAACCTATGAAATAACACCACTGCGTCAACTAGATCAAGGCACTAAGTGCCACATCCAGTCTTTTTTTAAACACTTCCAGAGACAGTGACTCCACCACCTCCCTGGGCAGCCCATTCCAACAGCTAATCACTCTTTCTAGGAAGCATTTTTTCCTAATGTCCGGCCTAAAATTCCTCTGGCACAGCTTAAGACTGTGTCCTCTTGCCTTGTTGCTGGTTGCCTGCAAGCAGAGACGGACCCCCAGCAGGCTACAACCTCCTTTCAGGGAGTTGTAGAGAGCGATAAGTTCTCCCCTGAGCCTCCTTTTTTTTTTCCAGGCTAAGCATATTTTAAGCATTACTGACTAGGGATTTACCCATCATTCTTTCAGTCAGAAATTATTATAAGTCTGACTTTCAAAACTAGAAAACCTGGAAAGGATGAAGGCCAAATGTAAAAAATGGGCCTTGACTCAACATGCAGTTTGACATTTCCTACATCTGACCTTCAGTAGTGCCAAACTAGCCACAGGTCCTCCCAAAACTAATGCATGTGAATGTTCACAATGCTGAAGGCGCCAAGCACCAGCAGGAATGTATGAGCCTTCAAAGATCATGATGACTCTTGTTCATTTATTTCTAGCAGTTCTTAGCAAGAATAAAAAATTTTTCTGCCCTCACTCCCAAATCTCAAACAGCTTACAGTCAGAATCCCTTGCTTTAGCATAAAGCCTTTTTTTTTTTCACAGAAAAACATTTAACCAATGCACCAAATATTTAAGACAACCAAATGGCGAAATTCTCACTGACCTCATGATTTCACCTTAAAGATACCACCTCTAAAAGCTGAATAGATCACTGTAGGCCCAGTTTCTAAGGGTTCACAACTACAGACACTTTCCAGGATCTCAATCCTGAAGAGTTTGAAAGGCACCTCTCCAGCATTTCCCTCTAAACACAATAGAATCAAGTGGAGCAACACTGTGGAGAAGGACATGGGAGTCCTGGTGGACTGCAAGCTGTCCATGAGCCAGAAGTGTGTCCTGGCGGCCAAAAAGGCGTCCTGGGGTGCATTAGGAAGAGAATTTCCAGCAGGTTGAGAGAGGTGATCCTACCCCTCTACTCAGCCCTTGTGAAGCCACACCTGGAGAGCTGTGACCAGTTCTGGTCTCCTCAGTACAAGAGAGATGTGGAACTCCTGGAGCGGGTCCAGAAAAGGGCTACAAAGATGTTTAGGGGACTGCAGCGTCTCTGTTATGAGGAAAGACTGAGGGAACCGGGCCTGTTCATTCTCAAGAACTGACGATTGAGAGGGGACTCCAACAATATATGTGAAGGGACGGTGCCAAGAGGATGGAGCCAGGCTCTTCCTGGTGGTGCCAAGCAATAGGAAAAGAGGCAACAGACACAAACTGATGCACAGGAAGTTCCACCTGAATATGAGGAAGAACTTTACTGTACAGGTGACTGAGCACTGGAACAGGTTGCTTAGAGAGGTTGTGGAGTCTCCCTCACTGGACATATTTGAGAACTGTCTGGACACAATCCTGTGCCATGTGTTCCAGGGTGAGCAGGGAGGCTGGACCAGACCACCCACTGTGGTACCTTCCAACCTCACCCAACCTGTAACACTTCCACAGAACATTGGAAGGGCATTTAAATATGGGACATAGCTCAGTTGCTTCAAAAAGAATGTACTTCTGCAGAACAGTCACTGCTTTTAAAAATTACCAACAGCTTACTAAAGAAGTTTTCAGCCAATAATTATTCCATGCAGTGTTATAAAAGTCAGTCCTTTTCAAATACAAATGCCAGTAAGAAATGTTGCTAAAACATTCAAATTTCAAAGACTTCAACCACACTTATAAGCAAAACCCTATAAAGAGCTTATAAAAGGTTACACATGCCTAATATTGTTTGTTTTCCCCCACCTCAAATTATTCACCATGCACACACTGATCATTTTTGCTACTTGTTTTGCTCCTCTTCAAGAAGTTTTTTAACCGGTTCAAGTTTTGGCCCAGGGCTGAATGGTGCTATGTGAGTCCAGAACTTGATTAGGAATTCAATGGAAGTTAAGACACTCAATAGTACCTAGGGTAGTGAAATAATTTCAAGTGTTTGGCTACAGTAAACTTTCAATAGCAGTCTCGGGGGTCCTGGACATCACCATTGCACACATATACTTTTTACATACTTCAGTTCCCCATGAAGATAGTAATGCTGAAAATATGAGTAAAAATACTGAGAGGCAAGCAAAACCAAAATACAAAGACATATAAACACTGATTTGGGACACGGTGTATGACAGTAGGCCTGTCCCCCTAGTGTTTTTCATGTCCACAACATGCCACCGCAAGTCAGTTGGAATTTCAATCCCAGTGACTGCTGGCAACTGAACATACCTGAGGTTACTACAATACTTTTCCCATGATAATCAGGTGTGCTGAGATGCTATGGAAACTCAAGGCCCTTTACATATATAATTAGAATAGATACATCTTGCAATAAACAAGGAGAAAACACCAAATGGAATTTAGGAAAAAACTCCACTGTAAAGCTTTGAAAACTTTCACAACAAAGGTCAAAGTGTTTACAAGACAAGTTCAGCCAATATATCACTACCTCTCTAACCCCGAGGACACAACAGCGCCCATAAAAATTACCATAGAAAGAATTCCACGTGTTACCAGTACAGTTCCTACTGAACTGTAAATAAGTCCTGGTTTAAGATTTAATGCTACCTATACCTATACACACTCTGATAGAAACCACAAATTTTGTAAAACTCTGTTTAAACAGATGGAAATTTAGCAACAACTTCCTCCAAATTAATAAATAGATGTTTTGAATATGTTACACAAGAAAATGGGCGAATGAAGTTATAGACATTTCTCGTGTTTTTCATGTTTGAAATAACACACTTGCAGGACATTATCGATGGTTAATAAAGTTGTTGATGCCACTGATCTTTAGACTTGGAGCTTTAATTTTTAGAATTAGTGAGATGAATGAGGACAATTTATAACTTTCAAAGCTCTGATTACATATTGGCTGAAGATTCAGGAAGTCATTACAGCATGTATACATTTACATTCATTCTAGGTTCAAGGCCTATTCAATACCCTGGACAGAAAGGGTGTCTTTGCTGTAAACAGAGTTAGTTTACATCACTCTTCTGAAGCAAAATACAAGTTCTATTCATGTAGTTGTGCAAACAAAATACCATAAATGATGTAATGTGCTAAAATGCTGTTTCATTTACTGCTGCTAAGAGATCTACTGGAGAAAATCAACAGCCTGACATGGAACTTGCTTCTTTCTTTGTGGTCCCCTATAAACATAAATGGTTTAGCAAAAAATGTTTCTCTATCAAGTACTGAAATAGTATTTAACAATATTTAAAAAGACATGATTATCTGGAGTACTTCCATTTTTGAAACTACTTATGTATAACTTGGGCTTAGGTAATTTTCCTTACAAATCTTTCTTCTTAACTAGCACAATTAGTTGAGTATGTTGTAAGCAGTTCAGGTAGATGGATCAAACAGTAACGATTAAGCCATCAGAAAAACATGAAAAATGATGGAGCAGGGCATCAACTGCCAAATACACGTCTGTATCAAGTCCGGATTTCTTTTGCCTTTGATGAGAGATGGTCTACCAAAAAGACTAAAATGCAAATACTGCATAACTGGAGAATGTATAACTTGGATCCTCACTGCTTCAGTCCATCTTCACCATTAAATAAACAAGGTTTTGAAAGTCTCTTCTATTAAACTGACTGAAAAAAATACAATAAAATTTACAAGATCTTTTTGACATCTTTTAAAGTTAGAGCAGACTGAGTCATTCACTATTTTCCAGCTGCTAAGTGGCCTCTGAAATTCCATCAAGTGATACATTTTCTCATTCATTTTCTTAAGAAAGATTTTGCTACCACATTTAGAATTTGAAATTGACCCCAGTGAAAATAATAATAGTTTATCTAGAAAATACAAAATAGACAAGAGGTAAAAGATACTTACTTCATAATGGAGAATGAAAAAAAATCAGTTCTATTTTGGGTAAGCCAGTAGAGAGGAAAGAAAAGATGAACAATTAACTCTCTACCACAGTGATATTTCTGAGATAAAATCAGATTGTAACTCACTTCAAGCCCAATGTTCTCTTCAGGTTCATAGGTTACAAATGATTTATAGTCACCACTTCGTACTTAGCATTCTCGCTTTTCCCATATTGTAAATACTTTCTAATCAAAGCATTTTCTTGTTTCAGAAATGCCTTTGCTAAAATGGCTTAACACAACTAAAAGTGCTTTAGATCAGAGAAAATTTAAGTAAAATTTCCCTCTGCTTCTTTATAGGAGGTAAAAACCCTTCTCTGTGTCTGGTGCCTATATTCCTGTTCTTTCACATTAGAGCTGTAAGTCTCCTCTTTCAGGTCACGTCTTCCACATAAAAGTGCTAAACTAATGCCGCTTAATGACAAATTAATGTCCATGAATAAAAAATACACCTCTAATAGCATAGAGTAATTTGCCATTACAATATCATCATTGGACATGCCCCTGGTTTAATACGATGTATTTAATTCATAACTTAATGAGTGATATATAAAAAGAGAGAGATGAACCCTGCAATTACATTTATGTGAGTCTGTCACCTTATTTGTAAAACCTTAGAGTCATTTACATTCAAATTAGAACAAATGAGTGATTTCACAAAGTGCAGTGATAAATGACCATTGCTGCACAAGACAGAACTGTATTTCCTGTGAAAACATTAACAGTTTCCTATTATTTGTTAAAAATTACAATGCATATTGCCCAGTGTTGTGTGAATAATGACTTTTTTACTGATTAGGTCAGAAGACTAATACAGAGTAAAAATAAATAATTTTTCTTTTCATTTTTTCTGATTTTAGCTTGAATTTCTCTGCTCAAACTGTCACGGACTCACACTGCCACCTGCTGCCCAGGCCCGGGGAGGAAGGGGTCCGACTGCCTCATTTTAAGTCCAGTTCAGGCATTCTGCCTTCTGGGCGTCATCTCTTGCAATAAACAAGATTTTCCTTCCAGACTTCTAAGTGGGCATGTCGCTGAGAACACCAGCAGATAAGGATAGCTGCACTACCCAGTTAAAAATACTTCCATTTTGGGGGCTCATGCATCTATCGTAAGGAGAATTTAAAGCAAAATACACTGGGGACCAAGAGGGACAGGGAGAACATAAAACATTAGTATTGATCAGATGGTAATAAAACCAAAGAAGAATTTTTTACACTAAGTATTCTGGCATTCATCAGCCCGTTTACAGCTTTATAAAAATACTGGAAAGATTCCAGAAGCAGAAAATCTTCAGGGACTGGTGGACAGAAAGGTCATCTAAAGAGGCCACACTGGCCAGAACATGAGAAGGGCAGGGAGGGAAACCGTGAAGCAGTACCATTTCTCTGTTCCTATTTAAAACATATGCCAAAGCTGCTCTCCCTTCCTGACAGAATCTGCAAAGAGATGGCAGGTACAGCACTAACTGCCTCTTCCCAAACTGTGACCTCTCCTGTAACTTTGCTGCAGAGGACTGGAAAGGTGTATCCATACAACTACCTAGACAGTTCGGGAGCTTTGATCTTGCCAGCAATAGTTAACCTAGATGTTGCAGCATCATTTTTTTACACATCCACCATCAGATTCAATTCACATTGCAGATAAACAGCAGCAAGTGGACTGCATTAAGAATGGATTCAAAGTGACTGGGTATCACCACTTTGGTATATTTTCACTTTTCTCACTGATACCAACTGAAAAATGGAGAAAAACACCGTCATTTTTTTTTCTGAGTCCCATGTTAAGTTGGAATCCTCACTAGTGCATTCACATTTCTCATATATAGATCATTATCTCTGTAATGTATCAGTATATTAAAGAGATAGCAGAGAAAAATTCCCAAAGTTATTTCTGAGTTTCGTCCAAGAACTTTTCTAATGACTGTCAATAGCTCAATGACAACAGCAGACAAAACTTGCTCCTTCAAAAAATAGCAGGCTAGCACAGCAGCAACTGGTTGTGTAGCACTTAAAACCAGAAAATGTAAGACAACATTATTTTTTTCTACATTGTATTCTTAGCATGGGAAGGTTACTTCACCACAGGATAAAGGTGGTAGATTTAAGTTTGCTGGTGGTGACTAATTTTGGGGCATTGAGGGGAGTGTGCAGAGTGTGCACGCATGTACTTAAATTAAAAACTCAGTATTAGTTAAAAAAAGCAAGCCTTGGTTGCTAGATGACCTTTAGATTTTCTTTCCAGCAGTTTAATTCGCTCTATATGAAAAACCCAGGAGCTAAAATCCCACCTGATCTGAGGCTTCTAGCAATACAAAGGTGATGCTCTCAATCTCTGGTGTACGAATTAATTCATCTCTGAAGGAGTGTATCTTAGTGAAAGTTGGGATTGTCATTGGCACTGTTCCAAATGGAGAAGCTGGGTTTAAGAAAAATAAATAGCTTTGAAGCTCTGGCCTACCCACATATATAAACCATGCACACTCCTCCTTTTAATTCCACATGCAAATTCAATTGTAGCTTCTTCCATTTAAAAACAGTAACATATTTCAATCCACAACACATTCAAATAGTTTAAAATTAGAAGAAGAAAAGATTCAGATCATTAGGCATTTGTACAACATGAAAAGATTTTGTTTTATAAGCCTAAATTGACCATCACAATAGAAGGTTAAAAATCAAATGCCCCTACCCAAGACAATTTGCCTGCTTCAACATTACCATGAATTATCACAGGAGGCCTTATTTTATAATTTATTAATTGACTAGTCTTATTTTTGTATTCCACATCTGATTCTGCTCACTGCCTGCTTTTGTATACAAGAATCCAGAGCAGGACAGTACAGAGGCAGTTCCAAGAAAATTCCAGTTGACTGCTGTTGTACAATGCTGTGTTCAGGCTTATTTTAACCACTCTAACCTAAAATGTTCTTTTCTTTTTAGCTTAAATTAGCTCTCTTTAAAGATGGTATGACTGACATCAGTAGCAAGCCAGTAGATATACCTGTAGTGGAGTTCCATTTAATGTAATGAAGTTTCCAAAAAGTAATCTGGTACATTTACCATTTAGCAGGGAACCTAATGGACTTAAAACTAATGGGAAAATCGGCATCAAACTTTCAAGTTCACTTGACACAAAAACATTTAGGATCCCAATAACAATTTTACAAGTCAGAGTAACTTCAGTGGCAATCGGGATCATCACTGCTCATGTCTACTATGCCTGCTCCTCCTAGGAACTGTGAGAATAAGAAATCATTTCCAGCATTAAGTACAAGGACAGTCACTTCAAATAAGTCTGTACTGAAACTATGCCACTATCTCATCAATAAACATAACATAAATGATATCCCAGACTCTGTCCAGTGTGTAAACCTAATTTGTTCTTCACAAAAAGTGCCTGATCTGGAAGCAGAAGATCAAAGGGATATATGCTGTCTAACAGTCATGCCACATCCTGCCTCTCAGAAATGAGTGCTTTGCTTTGGACCGTTCTGCAGCTTCTAAACTCCTCACTCACAGCTATCCCCCTTGTACCTTGAATGCAATTCAGGATGTACCTAGAACTCCACTGAAAAAAAAAATATTGTACTTCAGAATATAGAGAAAAATCACTTAGCTTTAAGATTTCAATTATGTGCAGTCCAATATCCCAGATCCCTGAATACCAGTGGAAATCAACCTCTGGTTTAAAAACCAATTACTACCCACACAATACTAAGCTTATGTTGATCAGTAGAAGGAAATTCCATTAAAAACTTTTATTCTCAATAGCATTCCCTCCTTATTAAGACTCTTTGATTGTTGAAATAATTTGCAGTTTGTGGCTCTCTGGTACTGAATACACAAACAGTTGAGGAAAAAGACAAAACTTCTTAGATCTACAACCAGTTATATAACTCATACATACATTTGAAACAAACACTTTTATGTTCTGAATAAATGTTTTAACACATTTATTCTCTTGCATAAGAATAAAGTTGTCATGTATCTTTCAGAAAAAACATTCACAAGCTTTAAAGTGCAAACTAGGTCATCACAAACATACTACCTAATACCATGTTCTCTACAGTTCCACTTAAAAAGTCCAATCTCACATGTCCATCACTTTTAATGCCTTTAACTAGCTATCTCTTGCTTTCTCCAATGTCATATGACAGATATGGTCCACTTTTAAAAGGGAAAGAAGATAGTCAGATAACCCACTCCCGTTATATTTCGAAGTTTGCCTATTGGCTGCAGCTCTCTGCATTAGCCTCCTTCGAAAAACCTCACCCAAAAGTGACAATCAATCTGACCTGGAGGAGGAACTTGGGAAACAAGAATCTAAGAGAACTGGACATGCATACTGCAAGCAAATGCTGTGCGAGTGCTCACAGACCTTAGCGCCACTGAAGGTACACAAAGTTCAAGTCTTTAGCTCTCCCACACCTCTGTAGCAGTTCAGAAAAATCGCATTGCCTTACCGTTTGTTCAGCCCGAGACAGATGTGCGCGCTTACAAGCCTTGTTTCAATGTTTAATGTACCTGAGAATTATGCAGATGACATGAGAGATTCATGAATATGTATGTATCTCAAACAAAATATATCAGCATGCTTCAAAAGAGTCTCCCTCTACAAATGAAGCTAGAAACAAAACCCCCAAACAGCAGAGGTTGTGGAATAATCATAATTCAGGATATGACAATGCTGATATGGGGGAGAAGTCCGCACAACACAAAGCTGGAATTAAGACCCAAAGTAAGGAATACTTGGGCATTTCTCTTGTTTGCAAATAAAGAAAATATGATTTACCACTGTTTTAAAATAAAAACTAGTAAATTATCAATCTAAAATGAGCATGAGTTTTCAAATTAAAATATTGAATCAACATTAGATGCTACACTTTTGATAATGATAACATTATCAAAACATTTGATAATGAGAAGTTTATAGATGATAAAATGCATTTAATAGACTAGCAGTGTTGTCAGAAATGTCCATTGTATTACCCAATTGAGGGTGGGGAGAAAATGTTCCTCTTCTTTTTCCTGTCTTTCCTTTGAGAACTCTTAAAAACATTGCCATAAACGCAATTTAAACAATTTGTTACAGATATCTTTTTGAGATTCATCAACAAATTAAAGACCTTTAAGCTGTTTAGTCTACAAAAAGGAAGATCTATCATAGTCAAAATAACACCTTGTTTATTCTGAGACAACCAAGAGGAAATTCCTTAAAGACCCGTCAATATAAAATCAGCATTGGCTGGAAATTACTCTGTCCCCAGTGCACTACAAATAATTCTCAATAATCAGACACTTCAGCAATCATCGTAGCTGAATCAGACCAGTACAGTATTCTTCGGAAACTCACAGACTGCCAATATTCCTGGAAACAGAATACATGAATGGGCAATGCCAATTGCATTTGTAGCAAAAAAACCCCTCCTTATTGAAATGCATGGAATTATTACAGGTCCCTGATAAAAGTATCAAGAAGAGATGAAACTGTTCAAGACAGTTCCAATAAACTGACAGGCTGGAATATCTGGAGAAGAGCTGGAACAAGTGCCAACAATAAGAGCAGCACTCATACAGGAAAAGCTTGGTCTAATCACAACAGTTAAAGACAATCCTAACAAGTGAAAACTCTGTGTCATCATTACACAACAATAAATGGCAGCTAGATCCCACACACTGCATTTACTGAATTTAGGCTAAACTAAGCTAAGTTCATGATATTTCAACAACTCAAAACAGCATGAAAGTAATTCAGTAGCACTGTAAATGAAGAACTCTGGCACACTCACTCATCAGGAAGAAGAGAAAGGGCAAGCACTACTCCCCTCCCAGCATCTGCATCACAGCACATGTGGTGACAAGACACCCCGGTTACCAGCTGCAGCTAGGATAAGTGGCTTTAAGGAAGCCTTCTTTAACTACTTGGATTTTATTTGCAGATAGTACTAAAATAAGGCAAGAGGTTTTTTTAAAGTCACACAATACTGTGTAGAACATAAACAGATATTTGATATAATTAGTTTGGACCCTGAAAGATATCATGGTCTTAATCTTGTTGACCAGCACCTTGTTGACCTCTGTTAAAAAGACTTACAGCAACTACTCAAGACTGATTACTTGCATGGACCGCAACTGCACAAAACAAACAAGACAGGTAAATACTTACTGCAATCTATTCAGACTACAAATCTGTCTACACATATGCCTTGCTGAGCTGAACTTGGTAAAAAAAATACTGTAAAATACAGCCTAAATCCCAACATGATATAAGCTACAGCCACCCAACAGATGTGCATGCAGATTCCAAACTTTTACGATGACACCTTGATTCAAAAATAGTTTACAGAACTAGCACTGCTCTCTGTCTTCCAACACCTATTCTCCTCTTTTTTTCCCCTACCCTTCATCCACTACCTTATTTCCTACCTCCACTACTGTAAATCAGGACACTGGGTACTATTTCCTCTTAATTTTTACAACAGTATAGCTCCAGTTGTCCTACCGTGGAACACTACTCAGAGCACAACAGTACTTTTTCACATTTTTCACACATTCTGCAGCAACTGCAGGCCACAGAGCTGTGGTTTCTGTGACTCATGAAAGACATGGTTATCCTCTAAGCTGTAGAAAGAGAAAAAACGTGCAAATAAACATATACTTTAGACAAAATGCATCTAAAGACATGAGAGCAACGGGAAAAGCATTAGCAGGAGAGGAACTAAAACGCCTCTGATTCTTTTGCAAGTTTTTTTACAGTTGGACTTCATCTTAAAGAGCTTTTCCAACCTAAACGTTTCTATGACTCTCATGTCCAGAGAATTTTTACTGGTCTGTTAATTACAGAATAATTTGGAAAAAATGTTTGCTAACTCCAGAGTGTTGGGTTTTATAATGGGGCTAGTGTGATTTTGGGGTTGATTTATTTTTTAATTCATTAGCAATCTATTCCTAAATAATTGACTATAGCTTGCACATTGAGGACAAGATTCAAAGCACTGATAACCCTGTAGTGGTCTGTCTTTCCCCTGCAATGGCCTTGGGATTATAAGTATTAAGATGGTGCTGAGGGAAGGGCTACAAATACCAGAGGCTACTCAACACAGGTAATAGAAAAAGTTCACCCAAGGATTTATGTTGAGCATATACCTGCTCTTTTCCTACAATCCTCTCACATCCCTGCTTCATGAGCATAATATTCAGTATTTTCCCTACTCTTTAATATTTTCTGTAGCTTCTTTGCTGTAATAGTCTCTTTAGTTCAATTTCTGACAAAGTAAGAGCCACATAAGCATCACAGACATACTCACACTGACTGGTTTGTTTGGGGAGCATTAAATACATTGTGGGACTACTGGTGTTGATTTATATCTTTCTCATTACAGTAACCCCTCCGCATGCCTGCCTGAGATTAGTAGGTCAAATGATTTTGTGGCTTATTTGGTATCTCAGAGTTCTTATTTCTCAAATCAACCATCTTTTCCATCACAATCCACATCTATTTTCTCAGAAAAATTAAATTCCTCCTTGCATTCCTGAAAAAAAAAAATTATACCAATTGCAGCACTCTGCCAGCTCCTTTAACTTTCTAATCAATTTATAATGCACAAATTAATACCTCCTTATTATCTGAACATACATTTTGAAGGGTTTCCTAAGGCTAACACTCAAAGAGCAGATTCTTTCTCTGTAAGACACAGAGCCTTCAAGTACATCCTGAAGTTCTTAACACGAGATCCTGCATGCCCCTGGTACTCAGTAGCTCAGCATGCTGCCAAGCACACTCCAACTGTTCAAAGGCAGTTACGCTGTTGGAAGGCAAGTGCATACTAAGAGCACCGTGCTGATGTGCATCTCCATGCCCAAGTGCTGCCCAGATCCAGTTAACACATCCGATTTCAGAAACAGCACCGAAAAGTTACCGAGAGGAGGAAACAGCTCTGTGGAACTGCTACTGCCATTTTATTTTTAGAAGGCTTTTCACAGATACCCATCAAAGCCGTGTTCTTGCTATCATCATAAGCCATTTCCCATGCAAGCCAAGCACAAAAAAAAAAAAATTATTACAAGTCAAATTTTTTGTTTCATAAAGACATCGGCATTATGGGCAGGAGGCCAGTTGAGAATAAGGTACCATTATAATAAGTCCTATTCCTTCAGGGAGAGGTTGTAGCGCCCTGGAATACACATCAGTACTCACAGAATTACACATCTGAATTCATCACAATACTCATGATCCCAATAGGGAAATATCTTCACATTTGGTACACTGAGGTAGAAGAAAGAAAATTCCCCGGGAAAAGAAGGAATCAAACTCCCATATGCTGATATTAATCAGTGGACCATTCTTGTTTTCAGGAATGAAATGCACAAAATGGATGGAGGGATAAAGCATCTACCATAAACTGAAACCCCAATTACACTCAAAATTCTGATCTCCTGAAATCCAGTTTTTGCCATTTAGATTACACCCGGTATTGCACTCCTACTGAAGTAGGAGTCTCCTACTGAAATTAGGCTTGAAACAAAAGTGTACCAAACAGAAACAGCTGATCAGGCCAAAAAGCCTCACCTCAATGAGATAGTGCGAACATAAACTGAGAAGCTCCAGCAGCTGCAAATGACTCCCAGCTGCTAGGACGTCCTGTATCACCCCTGGTTCCAAGAGGATCTGTAAAGAAGAAAATGGAAGGTTTGTCATCTGGAAGCTATACTCAGAGTACTTGCAGAAAATACTAAAGGCCTTTGTTATTTCAGATATTTAGGTCAACATAAAGAACAGAAACAATACAATTAAGCATATAGAGAAGTCTTTGCAGAACAGGGATCAGAGTTTCTAAAGTTCATCTGAATTTCCCTAAGGATTTTTTAACTTTTTTTTTTGCTTTTTTTTCCCTGTGAAGGTCCCTAGTCACAATACCCCCTGAATCCTTTGAAACTAAATGCATGCTGTTTAAGGAGACTTTTCAAAATAACTGAGACTCCTTTTGTTACCTGTACACTCAGATCCTTCCATATATACTGAGGAATCAGGCCAACAGAACTGACTCAGAAGTCTCCACTGTTAATATTATTCATGCATGTAAAACATATACAGACTAGGAATACCCTGCCTATTCTGCATAGTGCCACTTAATAATTTTCCTAACCACTGTCTTCATTTTACAGAGCAGTGCTCTGAAGGCACAATGAGCATGTTGCTGGGGAAGTGCCAGAAAGGGCTTAGAAACCAAGACTGATTATTCAGTTACTTGCTCACATGAAACTCCTACTCATTTCAATTAAAATCATGTACAGGCAGAAGTAAGAATAATTGGGCCACAGCTCATAGACCGCTGTCTTGGGGTCAGCTTGTTAGTGCACCCCTTTCGGGACACAAAAATGTCTTTGGGAATATGGACACTGGTCAACTTCTTATTAGCAATCAAACTACAAACTATCCAGACTAAAATTTTTTTAATAAATCAGAAATGCATGAGAAAAATTAATTTTTCAAAGATGCTCAGTTTATTCAATTTTATCCTTGTACTTCCCCTGGCAACTTTGGCTTCACACCACATGAGGTCAGTCTTTCACTGCTCCAAAGGGAAGTAAAGCTTTCTTTCAGATCCTTCTTCTTCTGCCCATACAATCCAGTTTTACTTCACAGCATCATTTGTATACCTCAAGTGCAGTGGAATAAGGAAAATAGAAAACAAAAGGAAAGATATTCACCTGCACCTTTAGTAGTGTAACTATTTTTTAGGGAAATGAAAAAATGTGTATGCACTTCTTTAAGCAAAACCACAAAATATCTCCAACATAATGGATATATTAGGGGGAGGAGAGAAGGGGATTGATCCTTGTTTATATCAAGAACTCATTTACATTGAGTTCTAGCAGTGTATGACATCCTTAATGCTTGTGCAAATCATTATCTTTATTAATACTAGGTTTTAAGTGAACATTGTATGTCATTTATATACTATATAAAATAAGAAGGTTCTTTATCTAGCCAGAAAGACATGTAAGGATCTTACTGTAAATGAGAATCAGGCCCAGCACAACCCAGGTTTTTGGCTGGTGCTACTGAGGTTGCTGTGCATGATGAGAGGTAGTTCAATGGAAAGTTAGAATGGATTTCAGCTACAAAAGTATCTCCAATAGACATGGATATTAAAAAACAAACAAACAAAAACTAAAAGCACATCACTGTCAAGTTATTTTCAAGTGAGAACTCAAGGTCAGACTGACTAAACAAGCTGGTATAGACCTTGCAGTGTTTTTTATTCAGACATGATTGACACTGAGGAAGTTGCCACCCTATGGCACGTTACTTACTGTGTCAGCCAGAGAACCAGAACCCTAAGCAGATTAATACCTTATAGGTGTAGAAAACTGCATTTAACGGTGATAATATTAATGTATTTTAAAGCTACAGCAATCCATTTACAAATAATACTAGTAGAACTACGAGATGAGAAGTAGGACAAGAGGCAAGGAGGGTGGCTGGCAACGGTCTAGAAGTGATTTGCACAAAGTCAGCAATAAAAGCTCATTTCAAGGTGGCAGATGTATTTCTTACATGTTCTTCCATTTTTTTACAGCCCTCCTATACCAAGCAAGGTATATTCTACTGAGAAAACAGATTGACTTTTGTGTTTCCCAAGAGAACTGAGGAAAGTCTAGTTTATCTCTTCACAAAACTTTGCCTTATATGGAACTATCTGAACTTTCATTCAATACTCATTCATTTGGATACAGGCAAAAATACTAATTCATCTATGCTAAATGTTCACCATCAGGAAACTGCATGCTGGGGAAATCCACAAGGAAAAGAAAATGATGAGTAAAGAAGGAAGTAAACATTGCAAGCTTTCCTTCTACTGAAACTGTGGTAATTCACAATTATTCCACACCTTTCAGCTTTTATACACTAAAGCAATTGCTTGTTTTTTTATTAATTAGCAGCATAGGTGTTTATATGTTTTACAGGCAT
Organism: Struthidea cinerea; assembly: GCA_013397865.1. Taxonomy (NCBI): domain Eukaryota; kingdom Metazoa; phylum Chordata; class Aves; order Passeriformes; family Corcoracidae; genus Struthidea; species Struthidea cinerea. The sequence goes on from VZTI01001286.1 coordinate 108,171, forward strand.
TCCAGCTCAATATTAAGAGTAAATGCACATAAATACCACCACATTCACACCACCAGTACACACAGTGACTGAACCTCCTCTGCTTGTCTAACCCTCAAAACAATAACTCTGAGGTCTACAGAGTGATGCTTAGTGGAAATTAACGAGAGTGAAACTGAGGTCTACTTGGGATTCACAACTTCAAAATTCATCATAAAATTTTACTGTGAAAAACAGAGAGAAGTTTTATAATTTTCTGTAATCCATCCTCAACCCAAGGGTTATGAGGCATAATTACTGGGACAGAAACTTAGAGTAATTTGGACCCATCAAATTCAGACAAAAACTGCAACCTTCTCCATGAAGAATGTGCCTCCGTAGGACACAGGCAGTATCAAAACTGGTTCCTGTACTATTTTTACATTAAGATTAATGAGATGCAATTCATCTGTTGCACCTGGCTGCATCTTACAATCAACCCTCTATTCAATCCTTATTTCTAAGGGTTAATTTTCATTATACTATCAACTTCTCTCTGGCATATGATGGTACCCAAGAAAATCACCTTAAGCACCTTTTCCCTATATACAACAGGCAGAGCTTGCTGATACATGAGTAACCTCCTTTCCTAAGCCATCAAGCCTGACATACTGCTCGTTTTCAAACTGATCTACTTCGACAAACTAATTTTCTCTTACAATGACTGTTTTCAAACAGGAAACCTGTTCCTCAAAGCAGCTGTTCTACTCTCCATCATGCCACAAACCCTTCAGAAAGGATGCACCAAATGCAGTCCAGTCCCTACTGTGGTCAGATCCATAGGCCAAGGGATTGAAGCAATGCAAAAATTGGCTGGTTGTAACAGAATGCTGAATTCACAAGATCCAGAAAGGCAGATTACCCAATTTCTTAGATCCACTATTTTTAGACACACAATCTAAATCTATCTGGAAACTTATCCACTTATGCTTTGTTGATATATTGCAGAAAGTTTCTCTGCAAATGCAAGAACTAGAAAATGGTAAATTAAACCTGACCTTGTAAAGCACAATTCTGAGGCAGAAAAGGGAATTTTACAACCAGCCCCATGGTTACAGAGATACGTGGGCCTTAACAGCCCATCCAGTATTTTTACCCTCTGGCCAGCCATTCAAAATTAGAATTTATTCCCTCTTATCCCAAGATTTCTCTCTTCCTTTCCCAACTCAACCTGCATCCCCTCCAACACCTTAGGACTGTGGGTAAGCATGGGAAAAGGCTTAACTGCTATCATATATCTTGCCTCTTTCTTCAATTCTCTTTGGGACTCTTGTGGCAACAGAGTGTGTATGAACCACCGACCTTTCCCAAGGACAACTACTCAGGCCTCATCTTCCCACTGTTCAGATCAAAAAAGTCCCCCTACTCTTTTAATGCCTCCTGCACCCACCCTCCTACAGCCAACAAAGCAGTATAGGCCAACAAAAAAAAATTGGAAGGTCAGAGCAAAAAAGGGCAGTAACGGCCAAAACAGAATGAGAAGGAAACTCCTTAAACTGTCCTTTGCAACAAAGCAACTTACAGCCTGAGGGAGAAGGTAAGATCCAGAATAACTGTCACCTCTGTGGAGTCTCATGAGGTTTATATCTGGAAAGAACAATTAGAATATTCTATTCCCCGAATACTGCAGGCCACTATATTTCATCCACAGATTTTTTACGATACTAAATAATAGCTACTTTAGGCCCAAGAAGGCTAAACTGCATACCCAGACAAAGATGGAGAGACTGGAGATGCACTTTCATCACCTTCATTCCAGCTACTCATTTATCCCCTATATTTTTCTCATTTCCATACAGCTGTTTGTGGGACAATGGAAAAGTGAGGTGGTGGCATGATTCACATTAAAAATAAACCAGTACTGTGCTGTAACAGTACAGAAATATGCAGTGCAATGTCAGAAAATTCTAGAAAGTAAACTGTATGGAATTTAACACAGACAACACGGAAAAAATTTTCTAAGATTCCTGCCGCTCTGATGAAAAAGAAAATTCCTCCTTGACTCTACTTGCAGTGATCAGCATTTCAAACAAGTCAGGCATCAAACAAAAGCATCAGTTGTTTTTGCCTGATGGAGATAATTCCGTATGCTTGAGAGCAATCAAACACCTTAACTTTTCTTTTAAAGTAATTTAGACTGCATTTTACTCTCAACCAGATAGCACTTCTGGCTGTCTCCCTGTTCATTCATGATTTAGTTGAATGCTGAGCTCCTTGCACATTGACAAGTGCTGCTTCAAAAAAGTGAGCGACGAAAGAATGTTCTAGTCCCCTGCAGGCAACTGCCCAAAGCCCTGGCACGTAATGTTTGGTAGCACTTGCTACGAAATCCAGATGTCTCATTAGCCAAAGCCAGAAAGAATCATGAACACCATTTCTCTGATATGTCATAATATTTTTCCAGAAAACTAGAAGAAAATCTGTGTTAAATGCACAGCATATACATCATAAAATCACAGAATATTTCAATCTGGAGGGTACCCATAAAGATCATCTAGTCCTATCTCTCTGCTAATTGCAGAACTATCCAAAACTAAACACATGTCCAGACATTCCTTGAACTCTGACAAGCTTGGTGCCATGACCACTTCCCTGGAGAACCTGGTTCCAGGGACCTGCCACCTTTTCATTATGTACAGCCTAAACTCTCCCTGACATAGCTTCACACCACTATGAAGTACCATTACTGTAATTAAAGAGGGTTTGGATAAGCAAGACTTCAAGCAAATTCACTATTCTTTGGGAAGGTGTTTCATTACTTTAATCACTTTCAGCACTAGAAAAGCTACCTTGTCCCTAGCTTAATTCCTGTCCAGAGCACATAAAGTGAAATATTTAATTTTCTCTAAAATGAACTGCATAAAGTGAGTTAATTAAAGCTCTGTATGTCAAAGCCTTTTAGGCAACCAGTAGCTTAACTGTGAACCTAGGACCTAGTAGCTGTAACCTAGTGCTAGATACAAAAATAAGATTATCCTGAGAGAAGTGAAAAAGGAAAAGTCCAAATCTAAGTAAGAAATTCATATTTTTGCCTTTGAAATTGCATTGAAAAATGATGTTAAGTATTTATAGTAAGACACAGACCTGTTGTATTCAGTTACACATGACTTTGGCATATTGTCCCCAGTAGAAAAGAGCAAGGATAGCTGAAGTCACTCTTGCTAGGGACAGCAGGTAGTTTAATTGATTCATTTTAATCTAAAAGCAGCCAGTGGAACTGCTGTGCACAGAATGCAGCAGGTCACTTACCCAAGAAGATCAACCATCACAATACAGCTTTCCAATACACCTCCATCCATGAGAGAGAGGATTAACACGGTAAGAGGCACTAAGATATTGACAGCTGCCTTACCCTGGTCTTAACTAAAAATGGCAGATGAAACACTGGTTGATAACTAGAAAAACTGTCAACATCAAATGAGGAGGGGAGCTGATGAGAGATGAAAGCCAAGATTCTATAAAGGAATCAAAGCAATTATAAGGAGAAATAGTCGTGCTTAGAAATAATATTTATTTCTACTAATTCTTTACCATCTAAGATGATCTTCTACTCTTTCATGGTTTTTGTTAAAGAAATAACTAAACTGAAAGAACAATTTCACAAAGGAGCTGCAAGATAATACTTAACTAATCAGAGGTTTGTGTGCATGAATTTGAAAAATCACGTGATGGTACTCTACCAATTCCTAAAACCTGTTTGGTAAAGTGATAATAGCTGTCAACAGGACGACAGGTTTCAAACTAACTGAATACAAAGTAAAGGCAATAGTTAAATAGGACTAACACTGATAATGCATTAAAGTAATATTGGGAGCAACATACCTGAAAACAAAATGAAGTTCTAGATTTGTAACTAGGATAATACACCCATATTACCTTTATTGAAACACCGCTGCTACATTAGCATTTTGTGAGTAAAAGAAAACCTATTAAATATGCTAATAACAAAGTTTAAAACCTATTTTTGAATCATTGTAAGCGCAACTTTGTATGTGGCTTTTAACAAAAGGAAACATTTCAACATGCCATAGTTAGGAAGTAAGGCTGTGTTAATCTCGGGCTAAGAAGGCATCACAGGAAAAATTACCCCAATATTCACTTTGGGAGAAAGAGCTGAACATAAAAAGCCTCATATATAAGGGCTTCCTCACTAATTCTTTCATTTCAGCTTTGCTAATTCAGGATAATATTATAACTTACGGAAGACGTAATTTCTATAAATATAGAAACAAAATATTAGGGTTTAGGGGAAAAAAACAGACCAGCCACTTAGGAAAACAGGACTTAGTCAGGAGAACTTGGTATTAAGCACTAAGAAAGCCACAAGTATGTTGTGCTGTCTTTGGAAAGTTATTCTCTCCCAAAATAATTTCCTGTCTGTGATGCAACAAAATAAGGACAGTGATTACTCGCTTTTGTAATGTGTTTTGAGGTCCTCAAATAAAATTCTATCTAAATGCAAAATACTTGTTACCAAAGATTGAAGACATATGATAGAACATAATTACAAAGAACATCCAAGTCTGAAGCACTTCAGCATGCATGGGACTCTGTGTATTTGTATTTTTGTTGAATTAGTATCACAATCAGCCACTGCAAATTAAAGCCAGTGTTCCTCTGACTTGTCAGCCAACTACACTGGCCTATTTTGTGGCTATCCCATTCCTCCAAATAAGATTATGTCTCTTTCTAATAAAAGAGTTAAAATTATAAAAGGTAGTCAAAAAGAGTAGACAACTGAGTCTCTGACACAGTGATTAAGGCTCTTATTTTGACAGCAGGAATTGTGAGCTCCAAACTCTTTGCCTAGAAATGCTTCTCCATATGAGTATTCTAAAACATATAGTTCATAAATTGATTGTACTTGATCCATCTCCCTTCCAAGGTACCTTTGACATGTGCAAAATGCCCTTGTGAGAAGAAAGGGTGAGTAATCTACTCACTGAGACTTTGGCCTGGCCTTACTGCTGCCAGCTATGAAGTAAAAGAGAAGAATGACATTAAAGCCATTCTGCAAAGAAAGGATATGGGAATTACAGCAGTAAAAGAACCAACTGCAACAAGAAAAGAGCTGTACCTCTGAATTCTGAATATGGGGATTACATAGTAAAATGCCTATGGACAAGATGAAACATATCTAAGATATTTTTTGCTGAAGATTTTATTATTAAACCATTACTGAGAACATGCATGCAAAGAACAAAATCAAAATCTACTGCCATTCCTTTTGTCAGTTTTTATTTATTTCTATACAAAAATTTCTTTCTTTGTAATTATTAAGGACCACAGTAATAGATTAGTTCAGTTGGAATTGTATTATTTATACTTGACTTAAGTTTTAAAACATTATTTTCTTCTGAAAAATCAATTTTTCCTTAAAAGCAAAATATTTTCAACAGTAATTACAATAAGGTACTGTCTGCCTAAGTAGACAGGAAGATGAAGGTTGCATTTTAAGTCCACAGGAAGATTTCGAATTAACAAAAAGAGTGTTGCGTGACAGAGTGTTGGATGACAGAGTTTAATTTCAGATTTCATGGTCATCCTGGAAATTAAATTTCTTCATTTTAATAACTTTCAAAAACTGCAGGCATCAAATATTGCCATCATGCAATATTAAATATTTCCACCAGATGTCTCCAGTATATTATTTTACACAGAAAGTTGCACCCAGTTTGAAGCATAATGTGTCAAATCTAAGTGCAGTACATTAAAGAAGTAAAGAGAAGAAAGCTGCAACTGATTACTCATCTGTTTAGACAAGGATATTTTAGGGACTTCCACCATGTTACCTACAGAAACACCAATTTTTTGAACTAACATTTTGGCCAAATAGGATTAAAATAAAAAGAAGAGAAAGAGTTCATGGTTTTCACTTTAAAGAGGCACTTCAGATCACATCTTGATACCCACATTTTCAAAGCAATATAAGGTTGTATTTGGCACAAGTGACTTTTGGATTACTGAGAAATATTTTGTTTGTTTTTTAAAAACAGGAGAAGTTTTGTAAACTAAGCTAAAGACAATTCTGTTTTCAGAACTCTCTGATGTAAGCGTGCAGTAATACAGTTATTTACTAATAGCCTGTGGATTACTCCCACTCACTGCCTTGAAATGTTCACCCAGATTCTGTCAGTCTGAGTCAGAACACAAGCAATGCTCAATATATACAAATGCAGCGCCAGAAGAGAATTCCAAGGATGAAAGGGAAACGAGACACTGCTAATTCTCAGACCCACATTTCACTGAGCTGTGTTTCAAAGGCATCTTTACAAGAGAACTCCTACAGAATCCTTCTCATTTGTCTATGCATCAAAGTAGCACTTGGTGCATCTGACAGACACAGAGCAAGCTTTGCCTCATAATCACTCATACGTATGAGCAACTGTACACACATGTACATCTATATTTAACTCAGGAAACCCACTCATTTATTCAAAGTAGGTTATTCCTGAAAGTGAAAGACTCAAAAAGTCTCTAAAGGGCCAAGGACAGAAGGTACATATTTCCTAGGGATCCGAGGATACTATCCTGGACGCAACGTGGGGTCACTTGCTGAGTTACATAAAAGCCATATCCATCCTTTCAAAGGTTCTCAACGTATTTTACAGGGGTTTGTTAGACTTTGAATTTTGCAGAAAGATGGGGAATACCTCTAATCACAACAGACAGGATGGGCCAGATAGAAATCAATTACAACCCATCTTCTCAAAAGATATTTTCATTTAACCAGAGTTTTCTCTTCAGAATAATCAACCTATAGTTTTAAATGACTAAGAGGATGATATATAGGTACCTAACATTTTCATTTTTGTCAAAGACATTCAATTTTTATTAACAGCTTTCAGCTGAAAGAATAAAAAGCATACCAATGACAAGTCATGTACTGAGACCTTCAGCTAATTCACTAATATAGTATGGCATATCTGTTTATCATTTATAGCAAAGAAATCTTTGAATAAGTTATGTATACCAAAACAGCACAAACTCAAATTTTGTCAAAGAAATTCAAGTGCTAGTCTCCAAGGCCAATGCTAAAGCATAACTGTTTTCTGGGCTGGTGATAAAAATAGTTCATTTAAAACAGGTAATTTTTTCCCCTTATTTCTATTTAGTTTCCTTTAAAAAGTAAAACAAAAAAAAACAAACAAAAAGACCCACATAAGGCCATATACTCAATCCACAGTATGGAAGCAGCTGCCTTAAATTTTTATAACTTAACAACTCTTCAGAGTAACATCCCATGAATTTAAGCCTTCTTTTCAAAATTAACTAATAAACGTCACTAATGCGTCAATGGACTCAGCTGCTGTAGTGATATTCCAGAAATAGTTTGGTTATCTAGAATTTTGGAGTCCAAAGCAAAAATAGCTGGGTGTTCTGAGCTCACTATCCACGAACAGTGAACTGAGATGAAGTCACACAGCAACACTCTCCAAGCATGCAGTGCAGAGGTCATACATACTTCTTTTTCCCCTTCCCCCGGCCTCCCCTTTCTTTTTGGGCAAGGGGCAGAGGGAAAAGGAGCATCACTCTGCATTTTCTGAAGTACCATAAAGCAATACCTAACCTGTGGTCATAAAGAGGGCCACAATGAAGATGTATAGTACCTATAAGCATTTACAAAGATGCCTCGACTGCATCTGTCCAGAGAGTAAGAGACTACTTTGCCCCTCAATTATATAATTTGTCAAACACAGCAGCATTTATAAATATTTATTATAAGGGAAACACTTTACATTTAATTTAGCAAGCAGATTCAACTCACATTAAGATTTTATGAATAGTCAGGCAACCATAAAAAGGGCATGCAAGTCCTACATGGTTCTCTACCTGACAATGATGCACAAAAAGCACTGTTTTTATTAAACAATGCTTCTAAAGAAAAAAATCCACCACAGTATGAGAAAACTAAGACCCATTAAATTAAAATACCTTGTACTGAATAGTGCAAAAGAAAAATATTTTCTAGTACCTCTGAAAAGGTCATACTCAGTTTTTATTGCAGTTGCTTTTGATTGTGTTTCTTAATTTGAAGAACTGTACAATACCTGTCCAGTATATGCGAAGTCCAGGGCTTGTTTTAAACCAAGGCTAGTGACACCATGTAAATTCACCTCATCAGCTTCACTCTCAACCATGCAGAGACTGAACATTGCCTATGGAAAAAAACAGAAATGCCATTAACCAATTATGGATAAGAACTCCAAATAGCAGCAGCCTTGAGAGTTAGAATGAGATCTATACCAAGTTTTCAGTAACACCAGAGCAATCAATCTTGCAGCTGAGTCCTTTTATCATTAAATACAAAAAACTTATTCTGGATAAACTGAGATAAATCCCTTTGGTCCACGTATATATCTTTTTTAACTAAGTAATTCAGGTGAAATCAGCAAGACCAGTCAAACAATAAGGTATCATTCAATAAAAAAAGATAACTGGACTCTGGGAAAAGAACCTACACAAGCACCACTAAAGATAATACTTATGTATAGTATCATTTTATATAAGAAGGAGCAGTAAGCCATACACAATTACTTGAGAAGAAGGGGCAGGTAAATACCATCTTTTATAAGCAATCCTTTTCAAATAAGCATTTCAGACTGGAACGTGAGCAATATAATACTCAGCTTATTAAATTAAGAGGAATGATGGAGATGCAGTCACCTAAACTTACAACCTTCCCTGACTTGTTATTGCCCGTTTTCTCAGATCATAAAGCCTAAACTGAAGATAGGCAAGGTGCTAAGGAATTTCCCTGAAAATACCATTGAGAAGAGCAACTGTCTCTTTCATCCAGCCTTACTTTCCAGATCATTTGTCTTCAGTGCCTCCCTGGACTGAAGCAATCCTACTCAGTCTCTGAATCCTTGTGAGAATCTTTTTCTTCTCATCTCCATTAAACTTCTTTGCCCTTCACTCTTCCCTCCCAGCCTGTACTCCTGCTGCACTACTGCTACTTACCACTCCTTCTCTCCTTATCAGCTCCATTCTCTATTCTTTGGCACCCTCCCACACTTTTTTAACAAAATATACCACTCAGAGTTTTTAAACAGTAAACTGTGAACAAATAAACTGAACACTTCTGCCATCTGTCACTACTAAAGAGAGTCTAAACTTATCCCCTTAAAGGATAAGTTTAAAACCTTAAAGGAGATTTTGTGCTGAACTTAACGCCTTTATGGAGGCTACCAAACTTCACCTTGGAGAACTCCAGTAACAAAGCACTTCTCATGGACATAACCCCTGATACCTTCTTCCTATACTCTGGCTGATACCTGCAGAAGCTGAGACAGTCAACAAGCTCACTGGATTTCATATGTGTAATCTGTCCACCAAGCAGTGCTGAATTTAAAGGAAAAAAATAAGCCCTACCCCCTCTAAGTCTTTAGCACATAAGAATGACTACATGACCTTTACCCAAACTATTCTATGATTCACCTAGTCTCAAGTGGCTTCAAGAACTGAATGCTTCCATCAAATAAGGAATTTCTTCAGAAAACATTAGTACTTTTAGTCATTAAAACACCATAATTTGTTTCCTGGAAATCATCCAGTACAAGCAAGACTGACGTTTATCATACAGTCACTCCTTCTCTTTTTTCCAATTTCTATTGAATTAAAGCGATATCAGGGCTTCTTCCAAACTGGCAACAGAAAAGAAGCAACAAATAGTTTAAAAGGCTTATCAAACAAGTACAGTAAGACACTGCCCTGAAATATAGCTAGGGAGAAAAAAAAATTAATTCTAACAAGTTCAGCCACTTTTTTTATCCATTAAAAATGTAACCAGAGTTGGATATTTTGTTGTCATGTAGTAGATGGATATTTTGTTGTCATGTAGTAGCTAATGTGAGGCTTCAGAGCTCGGCAGGAGCTGCAAGGTACCCATCAGCCACCTACTCCTTGGAAAAGCAGACCTGCAGCCACTGTCTGGAAGAGATAAGCTTCTCTTCTCAGAAATTCACTGCCAGATAAACCTTTTGGAAAATATTCCTTTCACACACCAATTCCTGAATAAAGAGAGTAAAGTCTCAAAGTAACATCTGTCTACCCAGGGGTAGATTTGCACACCTTCTGTGCACTCAATTCTGTCACTGACTGCCTGCAGAAAGGCTGGAAATGCTCAGAGGTGAAAGATGCTCTGCATCCTCCAACCATGCTACAGTAATAATCTGTACACTACAGACCTGCACGTATGAACCATCTAAACACAGTGTGGTTACTAATACAGCTTTTATTCTGATCAAGGGATAATATTCCACAAAATGAGTTAAGGTTACAAATACAAAGAAACACTTAACTGAATCTTATCTGTAAATCAGGAATCATTCCTATATGATTTCTCCTGTGTACACTCACTAACTTTACCTTTAGGAGATTATTTTAACACAGAGATTCCAACATGGTCTTTACACAGGGTTTATTACTACACCTAACTTAGTAAACTCAGCAGGATCAGGCCACTAACTCAGTCACTGTCCATAATCACCCACAGTGCTTAAAACACACAGCCTTCAGCAGAGCTTTGAGCCCTGCCAACTAGAACTCTCCCAGTCAATGCCCAGACTATGGTCCAGGAGATAACTAAAGCCATGGCTGTTCCAAGTAGATAGCATGGATAGAGCCAAGCTGTTCACAGAAGTTTAGACATATTGTCACATGCCATGTTATGCCAGACAACAGGCCCTCATTCACCTTATTTATAACTACAGATACCATCTAAGAGTGCAGTGGGCTATTAGAACTGTAGCTGCCAGTAAGACACAGAACTATTTTGTGGAGAATCATAGAATGGTCTGGGTTGGAAGGGACCATAAAGATTATCTAGTTCCAACTCCCCTGCCATGGACAGAGGCACCTTCCACTAAACCAGCTTGTTGAAAGCCCCACCCAGCCTGGCATTGAAGACTTACAGGGACAGGGCATCCACAAATTCTCTGGGCATCCTCACAGTACAGGATTTCTTCTAATATCTAGCCTAAACCTACTCTCTTCCACTAAAAGTGAAAGCCTTCCCCCTTGTCCTGTCACTACATGCCCTTATCACAAGTCCCTCTCCAGCTTTCTTGAAGGCTCTCTCTACATAATGAAAGGACACACACCCTGAAGCCTTCTCTTTTTCAGGCTGAACAGACCATTTCTCTCAGTCTTTCTTCATAGGAGAGGTGCTCCTTCTAATCCGTTTGGTGGCCCTCTTCTGGACTCACTCCAACAGGTCAAAGTCCTTCCTGTACTGAGGGCCTCAGAGCTGGATGCGGCACTGCAGGTGGGGTCTCATGAGAACAGAATAGAGGGGCAAAATCACCTCCCCCAACCCACTGCCCACGCTGCTCAGGATGCAGCCCAGGATAGAATTGACTTTCTGGGCTGTGAGTGCACATTGCTGGGTCATGTCCAGACCCTCATGCACCAGCACCCCCAAGTCCTTCTCAGTAGGGCTGCTCTCCATCTGTTTATCCCTCATCCCCATACAGGAGGCTGCCCTGACCCAGGTGCAGCACCTTGCACTTGGTCTTATTAAGCCACCTGAGATTCCTATGGGCCCATTTCTCAAGCTTGTCCAGGCACCTCTGGATTGCATCCCACCCTTCAGGTGTGTTAACTGCAACACCCAGCATTGTGCCATCTGCAAATCTGCAGAGGGTGCACTCAACCACTTTGTCTATGTCATTGGTGAAGGTATTAAATAACACTGGTCCCAGTACAGACTCCTGAGGGACACCACTTGTCACTGATGCCCATCAGGAATCTAAGCCATTGACCACTACCCTCCAGAAGCAACTGTCCAAACACTTTCTTATCCATCTACCAGTCCCCTCATTGAATCCATCTCTTTCTAATTTAGAGAGAAGGATGTTGCGGGAGACTCTGTGAAAGGCTTTACAAAAGTTCAGATAGATTATGTTTGTAGTTCTTCCCTTGTCCAAAAGTAGTCACTTCATCACAGATGTGATATATCTGCTATTCAGAGTTCATTTGCTCAAATACTATCCCCAAGTAATCTGTGAAATGAGTAGCAACTACATCTATTTTTCAGGAAGCAAGGCCAAAGAATTTGATCAAAACACAAGGCCTGCAATGGTCCTCAGACAATTCCCAGTGAACTGAACTGGATTAGCCTCCAGGAAAGTAGTCCCCCACTTAAATGAACTTTGTACTGCTCACTGATCCACACTGCCTTCACCAGCAGGCAAATTTCCTTCTCAGCCTGATAGTTTCTGAGGTTTAATCCAGCATGAAAAATTCTGTTCTACCACACGCAGAAATTGAACTCAAACTCAGTGTTTAATTTGCACTCTTGTACCTGAATATCGTAGTTTTAACTGTAAAAAAATATGGACCATTAAATTCTGATTTGAGACTTCACCGATACCTGGAGAATGAGCTACGGCTGAGCTGTTAAACTCCAATTTCAGATGCATCCCTGAAAACACTCTAAGGTTTTGTGAACTTATATACATCCATCAGTCATGCTTTTAATACAAGGCTACTAGCCTACTTTATTTTTCCCTCAGGTACATTAAAAACAAGGCAATAAGATAAATATCTCAGGTGGATGCAAAAGTGACAGACAAGAAAAACAAATGAAATACAAAATATCTGGACAACTGCACAATTCAAAGTCAAACCTAGCAGAAGAGTTACCAAAATTGGCTAAGCATGAAATGTTAATCATGTTAGTTATTGACTTCATTCAACAATGCTATTATACTTTATTTTAAAACGTTTCAGCTTGAAATAAAATCTATTTGATAATGCCTCATTTCTGCTTCAAGACCTTCATGTGAGTGGGAAGTACAAGTTGCCAATGTTAATGCCAGATCCCTTTTATAATAAAAAACCCCTGATGAGAGGACTTATCCTTTTTTCCAGCTTCTTAAAATATCCAGATCTTTTTCTGCCACCCAACCGTACACTTAGCCAACATAGTGGTAAATAAATTGATTGCTTAAATTCTGATATTTCAGTTAAGATTTTAAGTAAATGAAATCCCCCAATGCAAAATAAGTACAATCCACTTGCCATTTTGTGGCAACTGCTCCAAAATTCAGGTCTCAACATGCTGTCACAAATGGATGTATTCCATTTGTGGAATTCCACCTGAGGTCACACTTATTTCAGATGCTACAGATTTGGATGGTCTTATTTTTGTGGGGCAGGCAGACACTTTATTAGCTCCTCTTTTTCAAGGAAGGGAGGAATCAACCCTCTATTCTTCTAATCTTGGCCTGAAACAAAGCTACAGACCTATACCCAAAGGAAAAAGAAAACAAAACACACAGTCCTTAGATAAAAATACTCAAGCCATAAAAAAATCCTCAGACTCTTGAAAACTTGACTTCAAAGAAATGTGGCAAGCTGGTGGGCATTTAACACAGAGCGCAACCATAGTTTCACAACTTGGCCCTCAGCAGTCACAGGCACCTTTACAAAAAGTTTTCTTCTACAAATACAGAATACAAAAGACAAGAGCTCCAAACTGAACAGCACACAACTTATAGACTTAGATGTTGTAAGATCTGATGCAACCAGGCAGAACAGTCCAAGTAAAAGATGCTTAGCACAATCATTGTGTCTAACTTTCCATGCTCAGCACGGCAACATGCTGTTGTTTAGCTTTCAAAAGCAAAATGCACAACAGCTGTAAAACACCACCAAATCAGAATAACGTACTACTGTTAAGATGTTCATACACATTGATTTTATCAGTCAGGCAGCACTGCAACAACATATGTAGACACCTTCACAACATACAACTTCAGGAACAGATACCAGGGTAACAGACACACAAGATGATACTCAAAATTCCCAAAATACAAATTGCTCACTGTCACAATGGTGACATACAAAATTGCTCCTTGCCTTTGAGTCATTTTCTTACTTACTCAGATGTTCCATATCCATGAGAGTAATGAGCTTTTCCTCATTTGTACACATCAACCTTACAGCCATGTCAGTCATAGCAAACAGCAAATCATCACAAAACAACTTAGCCAAGTTGTACGTATTTTACACAAGCAAATTTTGTCAGTGAATTCCATACAGCTTAGTGGCCTTTTAAAGGCAAGAAACAGAATCAAAACATGCAGTGTCAGGAGGCAGGTAAATGATGTAAAAAGAACAAATGGTTATGCTTTATGCTGTTAAAAAAATAGCACTGTGACTGAAATCATAAGTAACTTGCCTCTATGACCCGGGGCCTCCAAGAGATACCCTGCCTCTTCTAGGAGTAAAAAAGTACATGGTTCCAGTGCATAGCAATAACCTCTAAAATATCTCAAACTTCTCTCAGCAAGATTGTAAAAAGACATTCATTATTTTCCATTTTTGTTTGATTCACCTTTAAATGCAACTTTCAAAAGAAATCTAAGCTTTCAAAAATGGGCAAGTAAGCTGAGCTTACCACAGCGAGCTACAGTAACTCCAAAAGTAACATTCTCTCCCTCTGTTTTCTCAAACACTGCTTCGGTAACAACCAGCAGCCCTAAATCCATGTCCACTATAACACAAAACAAACATTTGGAATTTCCCACCAATGCATAGCCCCAACTTACACAAATTCTTGTTCAACCACAGACTCAGCCTCACAATAATAAAGTCCTGAGATACTTTAGAATTACCTCCATTTAGCAAACTAAATGCTAAAGAACTGATCAATGAAGTCACTGTTTTCCTTGGCTATTTATCTTGTTGCATTGAATTTTCAAAGTAATTAACACTATCTAGGATTGTTTTACTGGTTTAAAAGAGCTTATTTGTCATCTCAAATTTCTGCCTCCACAATGAAACAATGATACTGAAGCCAGTTATTTTAAAAATTATTTTAAAATAGTTAGGCATCTTCATTAAGGACAGTGTTTTATTCAAATTCACTTCCCACATCATATGCACTTAATTCTACGTTCACCTGTTCCACAGCTTTTTCTTTACAGGAAATTGATTGCACTTCTCATCTCAGGCACCAGAAGAGCTCTGAAGAAAGTAAACTAACACTTTGGAGATCTCAGATCAATTTCCCACATTGCTCAGGGAACTCAGTTATGATGTGATACCTCAAGATTTTTTTCATTTCTTGTGTAATTTTAAGCCTGTAAGAAATCTCACTGGCATCAACGGAACAGATCACTCGCTCATTCTTTCTGATTTGGGACCTAAGATAATCTGTCACCTGGGCTACTAAGTATCCAGCCCTGACATAATCTTTGCTGTTTGGACTATAAACTTTTTCAGGCCAAAACATTATCTTTTGCAGTTTGTATTAGAAATAGCAATTCCCTGTTCATGTAACAGTAATATTAGATAAATAAATCATAAACTATTTCATCTACTTTGTTGTATTACTCCTGAAACAACCTTTGGATGTTCTTAGCTTCATGTTCTGATTCTTCATTACATAAGCCATATCATTTTTCCTTTGCTGTTTTCACCTATCACAACAAAAAAGAATACATTCAGAATCTATGAATAGGAGTCAAAATACTGCTTTGACAGATGACCATGCCCACATCAAATATCAACTATGCTCTAGATGTGCAATGTATAGTTACCCAAATAACCGATTTAATATGTGAATGTTTCTTTACAGCATGTAAAAAGCTGCCTTGTTCTTCTTATAACTAGCTTTGTTTCCCTCCCAATTCAAGCCTGTCTATCCTAAATCAATCATCAGCCAATCAGCCATGTCCTCTGGAGTCTCTCGCACACTGAAAAACATATCCATCAATACCAATTGCATGAAATATGATTAAGAGGCTCATTACACGATTCTTCTGAAAAAAGTTCTATATAAATTCCCAGAGAAAATGTCACATAACATCAATCACTGATAACTGAGCCTACAGTAATTTATCTGCTCTATGAAATCTACCTAAATATTGTTTTTTAAGCATTTGCCAAGCAACTAAAATGAATGCCATGAAATGGAAAGGTCAGCTATCATTCATAGTTTAAGAGAACATATAGTAATATATAGTTAAAGAAATAAAACTGAGCAGCAAACTATACAACTTTATGCACAGCATTCAAGTGTCACATATTACTGTTAGCAAAGCAAACTCCACTGAACCTTTGGTGTTTCTTTTAGAATGTCAGTGTCAGACAGTGATAGATAATTACACAGCCCCAAAGAGCTTACCAACTCAAGGATATATACAACGCGCTTGTTACGTTACACTCTGGATACAAAAAGATATCCCTTTCTTGGTATCTTTCAAAACAAGTAACGAAAATTGCAATAAAGAACTACAGCACTCTTTAGAGGACCTAAGGATATGATATTTTTTCTTGTTTGTATAGTGGACATTCCATCAAGAACAAATTTTCTTGGTTTTAACAAGGCACAGGGTCTTCATTCCCAGTCAAAACATAAAGATTAAAACAAACAAACGAACAAAAAATCCCCAAAATTTTGTTGCTAGCAAGTTATATCCTTGATTGAACCTGCATCAAACATAATTTGTGTTTTGATAGTCAGAGTTTATCAGTGTAATGTGTCTTCCCCAAACCTCTGTTTAGGTACACAAACATAATTTAAGCCATATGGAAAAAGGAACTCTTTAGCATGCTACTCTTAATGAGTTGCTGCATCATCCCTAAAAAGACTCGTATTCAAAATCTAAGTAGTGCCATAGAAACAAAATAATTCTACAATTTCCATGTGCATCTCTGTATCAGAATAAAAAAACCCACAAAACTGCGAACTATTACAGCTACAGTTCCAATATTTCAAAATGAATAGGTCATCACAGGTGATCCTGAATATCAAAATTATTATTTTATGGCAGAAGCAAGAAAACTGAATTGTAAGGACACTGCCATGAAAAGCACTGCATAAAACTCCAGTAATGTACAGTCTCTCCTAACAATAGACACCTATAAGCAGGCCTGCCTTTTGGAGAATAAAGCAATCAGCATAACTAAAACCAGATTTTTTTCCAGCATTTCCAGTCAAGCACAGAAAAGCATGAGTCACATTTGCAAATTTTGGCTTAAATTGGTTTAATGCTTCCCAGTGAATGCATAAGCCTATTGTTCACGTCCTTCGATGATTTTAGCAAGTGATATCAAAAGCAAGCCCAGAATAAAATTGCAATAAAAGTCACTTAGCTCTTGAACTAGCATTTTAACTACCACAATACATTTAATTCAGGGAGGCAAAGCTTCTTGTGATTCTTCCCCTCCCAAGAAAAAACCATGATCCAAACTTGGACACCTTTAAGGGACTTCATTTTTAAAACCTACTTCATACAATTCCATTAAGTCAAGTTTTCCACCTTAGTGTATGCAGGCTCTAATTCAATAGTTGTACAGCAAGGCTTAATCTAACAGAACTGTAGTAACAATCTTAGTTGTTATTATAATTACCTTTTTAACAAGCCGTTTATATAATGGGATGTGAATGTCATTAGACACTGACATCCAAATGTTCCAAGCAATAGTAAACTATGGCAATTACTTCTGTTCGGTATCATAACTGCAAAAGCATACTTGTTATGTGAGAAGTCTAATGCTGAAATTTTAAATTGTTCATTTTATGAGAGTTTGTACTAGACACCTTTCATATCTTGCCCATTTTATGAGGGTTTAAACTAGACAACCTTTGTATCCTTTAAAATAATTCTATTTTTCACTATGACTATAAATCTTGTTTTCCATTAAGAATACAGCACAATTTTGCTAAAGTACCACCCTTAATTCCCACCAACATATTTATTAAATTCTTTTATACAAAGGCAAAGTAATAAAAGTGGCTTACTGACTATTTTTCTTTTTTTCATACCCTTCTACTGATAAAAACCTAAAAAGTAAACAAACACTAACAATTTGCAAAATAAAAGAAGAATGACTTGACTAACCAAGCTTGTGTTAATGTTGCAGTCATTTGTCACAGTAGTTTTCATCATCAGCTAAGCTCTACCCTCCATCAGCTACCTCCTCTGGAACAAATGCCTCTATAAAATCATCTCTTCACTTTATTTTTAGTAGCCTGCATTTGACCATGCTCATTTATCCTTTGGCTTTTCCTTCAACTCTAACAACAAACCCCTTCTGAGCTAACAGACCAAAATGACATTAATTTAATTATTCCCATATATTCCCCAGGCTTGACACCTACTCCTTCTTGGCTGAAATCTTACCCTGACAAGGTAGATGATTAAGTGCCAGGTATAAGAGCTTCTGAAAATGCAGATGGACATTTCATAAGTTGTCTTAATATTCCTAATTGTTACGTAAAATGGGTTTTGTGTATATTTGTTGCCTATTTGCATAGCTGGCACTCTATGACCCTGGAAGGGCAGGTTATTTCATCAGTAGCTGAGAATGTTCCACATGTCTAAGGAGATGGCAATTTGATTTTTGCACACATACACACAAACACAAAATTGGTTGTATATATATAGAGGCAATGGATGCAACCTGATGGTGAAGAGTATGTTATGCTGGGCTTTAACCATTACTTTTTCACAATGTGGGTTCACAAAAAGTTTTGACAGTGGCCTTTAAACGCCGGGAAGGCAAATTAGGCAAGAGAGAAAAGAGGAGAGATCTTTGCCTGGATAAGTGACTGAATACATAAAACAGTGAAAAAGAAAAGACCGGGCCAGTTTTCACAGGGAGTGATGATTCCAGTGGAGCACCTCATGCTTAACATATGCAGAGCAGTTCTGGAAAAGAGTAAGACCAGTGCAGGTAGGAAGTCCATTGAGACAAAGCTATGCAAGGTAGTAAAGGCAAGGATAAATTGATAAACTGTAAAAGGATCGTATGGAAGAAGCAGTTGGCTTCTAAAATGGCAATTATAAAAATTAACATATGAGTTCAATAAAAAATCATCCTGGTCCTCAGCAACAAAAATAAAAATTTTAAAAAGGTAATCAAAGCTTAGAAATTTTTTTTGCAAGAGAGAACAAAACAGAAATCAGTCCTGTGCCTGTACAGAAATTTACACTTTGCCTATTGCATGCAATCCCCTTAGCCTCAGCTCACAACACACCAGAGCTGTCAAAACTTCGGAGAAGGGCAAGAAGCTTCATCAAGCATCCTGCACAGCTTCCATGTAGGTAGCACCTGACCAAGTCAAAAGTTTCCAGCCTGGAAAAGAGATTACTGAGTGCCATGAGAAGAACCAATGGTTGTCTTTTCCAATAGAAGAACTAGAAGGAATCAAGTGAAACTGGTAGAAACCAGCTTGACAATAAACAAAAGCAGATCTTCATACAACAGGCAGTTGGCCACCCTGTACAGGGGATGAGAAATCTTACACAGGCCCAATGAGAAAGAAGATAAAAGCTTAGAAGAGAGACCTATTTAGGATTGCTGAACAGACAGGAATCACACCCTGCTCCGAAATGCCCCTGAGCTGAAAACAGCTGGGGAATTCTCTGGAACACACCACACACACCCTTACCCTGGATTTACTCTTTTTCACCAGACATCTCAAACAGCTACTGCGGAAGCAAACAGCCAATGATCCAACTCAGTGTGGCCATTCTTACGCTCTCACCTAAGGCTGCTAAGGGCATCTCCCTCCTTTGAGGCGTTACCTGTCAGGTAGGAGATTGAGAGGCAGTTTGACTCATTCATCACTCACACATTAGGTCATTCAGTAAGAGTAGATTGGGATTTAGAGAAGTTTTTGATGTCTAAAGTTTGCAAACTGGCTGGCTCAGGCAGACTAACTCCTGCCAAAGATAAGCAACAAGCAGCACTTTATAAAGCTGTTCAGGACAATCAAATGCAAAGGTTCCACTGCTTAAATCCAACGTTTTACAAGACTGAGACCTACAGTGACATGAATTCAATTTGCCAATATCGTATTTGAGTCTACTAAATTGAAGGTGTTAACAGGATGTAAAACAACGGCACTGTTGACAATGAAGCAACTGAAGAATTTATTTAAAGAGAGGTATCTCCTCTAAACTTCAAACAAGCATGATGTGCAACACGAAAGCCAGAATGGCATTGTACTGGGCTTCTTATACAAACAAAGGAGACTGGAACACTCCCTGAGGGAGTAGCCAAAAGAAAAACAGCTATTTCAAGAATGGTAAAAGAACCTAACACCAGCTTCAGCTCTCTGTCTCTTTTGTTGGATACTTCTCATGTTATTAAAATGGTATGTGGGTCCTAGTCACTGAAGCTAAAAGTGATATGCTGCCCAAATAATTCCCTCGGGTATTTTCAGCTTCACTACACCTACAGAATAATTTTAATTTTTCCCAAGGTTGTGTGGGAAGATACTGACAGAGACTACAAGCTATACAAGCGCATCTACTGCATCCAACAATGTTCTGAAACGCAAGACTTCTTCACCAGACAATAGAAACTGAGAAGAAAACAGGTACGAAACGCTTCCCTGCCACAGGCCTGCCCCAGTAAATTGGTTTTCATGGGCAAACACTAAGCAACGTAGAAAGGCAGCTGAGACCAGCCCAAACTCAGAACACTTGTTATAGCAGCACTGCAAAACTGAACTGAGGTAGACTGGAGCATGCAAAGAAGATGGTAAAGAAAATGGACAACCAGAGCAACAAGGCTGTAATGACTCCTTTCTGTCCTGGTTTTAAACTGAGAAAATGCATCAATTCAATAGACAAACACCACATGCTGTTATCACACCAACCTGAAACAGTGAGCCACAGCCTACTATGGCCTATCTCACTAACTGCAGAGTCAATTTTGCCATATACAACCATGGTGCATGCACTTACCATACAGACACTTCAAACAAGAAAAAGAAAAAAAAAAAATCAAGATGATACGACAGCCTATTGTCTACCATCCAACGCTAACAGAATTGCAATGAATTAATTTATGAACTATGAGAATTGCAACAGGAACATATTTACTCAGACAGAATAACATCTATTGGGAATTTGAATACAGAATTCAGAAAAGAGAAGATTCTTGTAGATCTTTTTGATAGCACCAGCAGTGCTGAGCTGTGGGAATTCTGTCATCAGCAAAGAAAAATTGCTTCAGAGCCTCACAGAATAAAAACCCATTAAATACAAAGATAAGGATGAACAAAATAAAATAACCCAGATACATTTCCTTATTTTTCTCATTTTGAAAGACTATTAAAGTATTTCTTTAGACAGCTTTAAAACATTTGCAAATCGTTTTTGTATATACTCCAGAAGTAAAAGAGGTTGTTCAGATAAACATTACACAAGACACCTCACACCTGCCCATGCTATATTATTTCCAATGCTTTGATTTAACTTAGTAAAACTATTAAGTGCCTATATTAAACAATGTTTTGAGAAGTGAAGGAATGTGCAGTTTTTTTGACACTCAACAATAACTGGATTACTGAATAATTAACAGTAACATTCTAATTTGTATTTAAACTTCTAAAATACGCTAGTAATTTAACTTTTTTTTCCCCCCAGGCCTCCTCCTATTTTAGACAAGTTGTTTTTTTTTTCCTAATGGGAAGCAAGCATCTCTGAGTTCTCACTCTCAACAGGTGGCATATAAGTAACATGTTCACAAAAAAGACACTACTGTGAATCTTAAAATACCTTCTGCATAGCTGGCATCACTCAGAACCATTTGTATTGTGAAACATCTGGCTGATCCCACGTGTAGGAGAGCTTAAAAACAGTGCTAAACAGCTAGACAGCATGCCAGAACAGCCCTTAGGTTTCTTAAAGCATCACTGTATGGTAGTGAACATTATAAACTCAATAATCTCAAGCCTGGAACCACTACTAATACTATATTCCTTCCCAAGTTTGCAGTTAGCATTCTTATATAAAAAGAATGCAATAAAAAAAACCACAAAACCAAGAAACCAAGGAAGATTGAACAGAGAGTTAAGAAGGGGGGAAAGTAGTTTTATGTCAATACTAAGCATATTTAAAAGAGACTTATTTATCAAAGTTCTTATACAGGAAAACTGCTGGTGTGACCATAAGTGAGAACAGACAGTAGATGAGAATATCCTATTCCAAAATTTTGTAGGGAAGTTGGAAACTCTTTCTGAATTAAGGGCTTTGATAATGGAGAATGGCACAGGACAATACGAAATAGTACGGCAAAGATCAGAAATTACTTGGTCAAAAGTCTTGAGGGTTCTTGGACTGTGGGGAAAATGTTAAGAGTAAGAAGATGGCAAGGATGCATAAGTAAATGACACATAGCTGGGATATTACTACTTTTGCATAAATCATGATGGTGGCAGAAAGGGAGCTTGGAGTCTCATGGGAAAGGTTTCAAATGTCATATGTTTTCATCAGTAAGAACAAAGATAAGAAAGAGAAGATCCAAGGAATCATAGCAGGGTGCATGGTTTGCCAGCTCTGAGATGTTCATCTGACATATTTATAGTTGTACTGTCAGATTTCCAAACAAATAGCTTGGGAAAATCTGTTTACTACTTGTTAGGATTCAAGAGAGACAGACAAGAAAAGCAAGCCTATTGGTGAGCCTGACTCAGTACAAAAATTCCTCCTCTAGTGCTCAAGCTAGAAAGCTAGTCTGTAAGTTACAGAATCACAGAACCATTAGTGTTAGAAGGGGCCTTTGGAGATCATCCAGTCCAACCTCCTGCTAGAGCAGCTCACACAGGAACATGTCCAGGTGAGTTTGGAATGTCTCCAGAGAGGGAGATCCAAGACCTCCCTGGACAGCCCATTCCAGCGCTCTGCTACCCTCAATATAAAGTTCTTCCTAAGGCTGAGGTGGAATTTCTCTTGCTTAAATTTATGGCCATTGCTTCTTAGCCTGTTGTTCAGGAAGTTCAGGAGCAGCCATACCTATCCATACATGGCTTGGGGCTAGGGAAGGACTGCAAGTAGAACTTACTGCTTGGAATAACAGAGCTGATTTGATCCAATGGGAAGAGCTTACATTTTTATAGGTTATCTGGAAAGAATTTCTAAGTAGCATCACTTTTGGGTATGATAGAAAGGAAGATATTGTTTCTTTAGCAGACATAACGGTAAAATACTGAAAGACAAAATCCCATTATACTGCAAAAGCAGCAAGCAATCCTGATTTCTCTGAACTAGGTCTTTAGATCTAAGACATATCAGGGAGAGCCTTTTCCTCTTTATGATTAATATAACAAGACTTCGAAAGCTATTTGCATCCATCAGCCTTTCAGTCCTCAGAGATTGGTTTATAAAAAGTAATTCCCTCACCTTATCAAGAAACAATGCAGCATACTGTAAAATATGCAGTAAAATCAGCAGTTGTGGACAAAGGAGGAAACCATCTAGCAACGGGCAGGAAAGTCAGCACAGAAAACCCCTGAGAAGAAACTGTTTAAGAATCAGCTGTGACGGTAGCGCAAAGTCTGTGTGCAAAACTATTATCTACTAGTTCATTTCAGATAAGAAAAATTCTTCTAAGAATTGAGCATGCTCATTGTGGAAGAAGAATTAGAATATTATTGACATTTTAAAATCTATTCTAGATAATTGATATAATTTTGTTCATCTAGATTAGATAGAAAATCTGCATCTTTTTGAGAAAGATCAAAGTCCTTCAAATAAAAACCCACTCAAATGAAAAGTAAGGAAGAAGAAAGGAGTTTTTCTGACTGGAAAACCAATGCATTTTGTACAAGAAAATCTTGAGGTTATATAATCACCTGCCAACACTGTAAATGCCTACTAATGAAGTCATGCAGTAACATTTCATTTTGCTCCCAGAGGGGAAAAAAGCAGAAGAATCTTTTAATTGGAAATGACTTAGCTTGCTAGAGTTATCACAGTGCACACATATTAACTCAGCTGCCTTGTCTCAGTGCAATAGATTGAGACAAATGGCAAATCACAGCATGTCAATATGGAAAAGTTTGCCTAAAATGCTGTTTGTTGCATTAAAAAGAACCCATAAAAATACAGATGTTTACTGTTCTTTATAGTAGTCTTTTAGAGTATGGAGATAACTACTATATTCCCTAGCGCATTTTGAAAAAGAGGTACTTCAGGAGCAGAAAACAAATTTAAACTTCTAATTTTCAAGTGCCTAATCTTGCAGTTTAACTTTGTACATGCAGTCTTTGTATCCAGTTTCCTAAGGGATTTTTTTCATAATGAAAAAACCCACAAAATTTTGGTGCACAAATGTAACAAACTCCCTAACCAGGATTTACATGTCAATGTTTCTGCACAGCTGGAACTGTGAGACTAACTATACCAACAGGAAGAATGGATGGCCTGCTGTTACCCTAGAAGGCTGGCCTTTACATATTTTGCTGAAGGTCAGGTCTCCAGCTTGTCTTAGAAAAGCAAAAGATTTTACTCCAGACTATAATCTCAAAGAAAATTTGATAAGGAAACCTCTGGCCTTCTCTGTCCACTCTTCCTCACACAGTGGCTCCAATTCCCCCAGTCTGTAACATGACACACATTTAGTTAGCCTTCTAAAGCATTAACAACTCTTCTTTCCAGTGAAAGACATAAGCATCAATTTCAAAGAAAATATGCTGCTCAAGAAAGCACTCCAATTTAAGAAGTAGCTCCACCTGAATCAAAGTAGACACAGAACAAAACTGCAGAAAGCTGTACAAACTCGCCATAGAAAGCAAACATCCAGTCTCTTGTAGAAGCTGTTTTACAATAGTGGCAAAAAAATGGAAAACAAATTATTCATTCTGATAGAGCCCTGTGTAGAATAGAACATATTTCTGGAGTCCTGAAAAAAAGACTGTAGTGGATGCTGGCTGGATGCCAGGCACCCACCAAAGCTGCTCTCTCACTCCCCTCCACAAATGGACAGGGGAGAGAAAATATAATGAAGTGTTCATGAGTTGAGATAAGGAACAGGAGAGATCAGTCAGCAAATAGTGTCATAGGCAAAATGGACTCAAATTGGGGATATTAATAAAATTCATTACTAACAAAATCAGGATAGTGAGAAGTAAAATAAATCTGAAAAACACCTTCCCTGTACTCCTCCCTCCTTCCCAGCTCTCCCTCCTCTCCCAGCAGCGCAGGGAGACAGGGAATGGGGGTTATGGTCAGTTCATCACCTGTGATTTCTTCCGCTGCTCAGGGAGAGGAGTCCTTCCCCTGCTGCTCCAAGGGGAGACAGTTCCCCATTAACTTCTCCAGTGTGAGCCCATCCCATGGACAACAGTCCCCCACAAACTGCTGCAGCATAGGTCACTCTTCCACGGGGTGCAGTCCTTAAAGAAGAAGCTGCTCCAGCCTGGGTTCCCCACAGGGTCATAAGTCCTACCAGGAAACCTGCTCCAGCATGGGCTTCTCTCTCCATGGGTCTGCAGGTCCCTGCCAGGATCCGGCTCCAGCACAGGTCTCCCAGGGGTTCACAGACCTCTTTCAGGCATCCACCTGCTCTGGCTTGGGTCTCTTCCATGGGCTGCAGGTGGATTTCTGCATCCTCATGGACCTCCATGGGCTGCAGGGGCACAGCTGCTTCACCAGGGTCTTCACCATGGGCTGCAGGGGAATGTCAGCTCCAGCACTTGGAGCATCTCCTCCCCCTCCTTCTCCACTGACCTTGGTGTCGTTACAGTTGTTCTTCTCACATATTCTCACCCTGCTCTTCTCTGGCCACAATTACACCTGCACAATAACTTTTTTTTCCCCCTCTTAGAAGATTACAGAGGTGCTACTATCATCCCTGCTTGGTTCAGACCTGGCCAGCAGTGGGTCCATCCTGGAGCCAGCTGGAACTGGCTCTGCCGGACATGAAGGAAGCTTCTGGCAGCTTCTCACGGAAGTCCCCTCTGCAGGCCCCTGCTCCCAAGGCCACACAAGCCCAACACACCTGTGAGATCATGACAACTGGATGACAGCCTCTTCCAGACAGAGCTGAAAGTAGGCTGGGATAGTAAACAAATCTATGAGCTGTAGAAACCAGAAGCTATGGTAGGCAAGTTCTTTGTGTCACACTGATGTATAGTTGTGTCATCTCAGTTTTATTCAAGGAAACTCCCAACACCTGATGTCCCCAGAATTCCATTCACTGCAGTCCTGTGATGATTTCTCACAAAAAATAGTGAAAGGCAAGTTTCACACGGCAATGAGCTCTTCATAAATGATTTCAGGGTTAGAAAACCTGAAAGTTTCATCTAAGAATTCCTCCAGGAAAAAAATAAGGGTAAAAAAATACATAATATTAACAGCTAAGTTTGAAGCACGTGAGTCTGGCCTTTATGGTCAGTTGAGAGAGATCTGGCACTTCCAGATGGTCACTCCTGTCATTCTAAATAAATCTGCTATTCTCCTTTATCATCTTCTGGAAATGCCTGCTTCTTGTCATCAACTCTGAAATTAAGCTTGATGCTTTCTCCTAAATCTTAGAAAAAGAATACCCAAGTAGCTGAAATCAGGCAAAATCCCCCTAGATATAAAAAAGATCCATAATGTCAGGTTAAATACACAACATTATTACTTTTTAATCAACTCTTGCTTTTTATAAATTATTAGAATCAGGAACATAGTGTATAGTAACTTATGTGCCATCTTCCTACAGAATAGAGATATTATTTCACAATATTGTAAAAAATATTTTTGTCTATTAATAAAAAAACCTGTTTGCCTGATTTCAGAAATCACAGGTTCCACGTTTATAGCTGATACCTAAAGTCTGAAGAATACATCCTACCAAACCATAAGAGTTTAGAGGCAGACTAAATTACTAAATGCTGCATAAATCATTCTCTCAACACTTTTTTAATAGAAAATATTTATGTAGCAATTAAGGGCATTAAGATTTTGATTTGCAATAACTGTCAGGCCAATATCAAGTAACTCAACTGGAAATAACAGGATAAATCACAGTGCCCCAAATCTCAACATCAGTCAGTAAGTGACCAAAGTAGAAGCTGTCCCTACCACACTGTTGGAACGCTGGGCACAGACGCCCACCCTATGACGTTTCTATGCACAGGGTACAATGAGCTCTGGAGAGAGTGTCACAGGTGTGGATGATATGGCACCCTTATGAAAATATTTCAAACAAACCAGAACAACAGGCACTACACATTGGCAGGTATACATAGCAGTTGCTACAGCTAGAAAGGGCCAGAATCTCTCTCTGTGCACTAGGGTAAAAGGAAAAAAATAATGCAAAGCAATCTCTGTTACAGCAGGGCCTGGGCACCATGATGAAGCAACATCAGCAACCGTGGCAGTAGAAACTAGAACCCATAAGCATGCAGATAAGCTCAAAAAATGAGCAGTCAATTGGCTCAACACCAGCACAGCAAAAGTCACATCAAGGTTAATAAAATTTCTTAAATACACAGAATAAATTAAGTCTAAATTCTAACCAAAAGCGAGAGAGAGTTGACAGGAAGATAAAAACCCTGCTCAGGTAATCAAAGATACAGAGAAGTTGTCATACACTGCATTACTATTGTAGCAAGACAAAAAGGTCCCCATAAAGAAGTTCATAACACTAAAATTACAGTGTAGACAAAATATTTAACAAACTTACTTTGTTAGAGAAAATAGACCTTTAAATTAATTTCAGCTTTAGTCTCTGATTAACAACAGGATGACTCACACTTAAAAATACCAGTTAACTACAGAGCTATAGAAAGTCCAACATTTTGAGTGGGTACATTATAATAAAGGTTAGTAGAATTGCTTCATATGAAGAATAATTTTCCTATGAGCAAACACAATTTTTCAGTTACTCCAATTTTAGACTGGAATTAGACTGGAATTGTCCTAATTAGATTTCCCAGGGAATGTTTTATTTTACATCTTGGAAACACTTGTTTCTGAAAATAAGTTTTATCACATTTAAAAAATTACTATGGCTTCATCTTTGAGAGCAACCACTTACATCCTACAAAAATCCACTCTCAAGCGGAATTAAATTGCAGTTATCATAGTATCACAGAATAGCTTGGGTTGAAAGGGATCTTAAAGATCACCTAGCTCCAAACCCACTGCCATGGACACCTCCCACTAGACCAGGTTGCTCAGAGCCCCATCCAACCTGGCCTTGAACACTTCCAGGGATGGCACAGCCATAGGTTCTCTGGGCAACCTGTTCCAGTGCCTCACCAACCTCACAGTGAAGATCAAATTTAAACTCCCTCTCTCCATACTTCCATACTCTAATCAGAGAATCACAGAATACACTGACTTGGAAGGAACCCACCAGGATCACTGAGTACAACTCCTGGCCCTGCACAGGATACCCCAAGAGTCACACCATGTGCTTGAGAGCATTGTCCAAGTGCCTCTTGAACTCTGTCAGGATGGTGCTGTGACCACTGCCCTGGGGAGCCTGTTCCAGTGCCCAAACCTCTGGGTGAAAAACTTTTCCTGATATCCAACCTAAATGTCCCCTGACTCAGCTTCATGCTCTGTTCCTCAAGTCCTGTCACTGGTCGTCAGAGAGGACATCAGTGCCTGCCCCTTTGCTTTCCCTTGGGAGGATGTTGAAGACCACAGCGAGGTCTTCCCTCAGCCTCCACCATCCTCTAATCAAAACTCTCATATGTTCTACAAACATTTCTACATACCAAAAAAATCTTCCACTCCCTGACTTTACTGGGGCAGTAAATTCATAAAAAGATGTGTACTGCCTATTTCTGTTGGGGGAGGAGGGAGGGAGGGGAAGACTTACCATAAATAATTATTATAAAAAACCTGAATTATGTTCTTATCATTTCTTTCCTATGGATATTTAAAGTTGTATACTCTACTGAATGTGCAATAATCCTTCATTTTCCAAAGTTTCAAATTTAAATCTTGTTCAATATGATATCTATAACCATACCCATCCTCCACAATGACAACTTTTAATATGATTATATAAAGTGAAAAATCTTGGGACTCACTCGGAAGTAGTCACTGCAGGCTGCCAGGACTGCTTTATGTGCGTGGAATTTCTGCTCTTCAGCAATAAGGGTAATATCACAAAGTATGCCATCACTTCTTTGTTGGTTCAGAGCTGCCAGGACAGCATCATTATGGGAGCTGGATTGACAAAGCCTCTGACCTGTCAGCATTTCCTGAACACTGAAAGGGGAAAGGGGAAAGATTCTGTAAAAAAAAATGTAAGAAACAAGCAAATTCTGTCAGAAATATAGAACAACTTTTTCTAAAACAAGATAGTTTGATAATTCTTGGAAAGCAAAAATGTCGTGAACCCTGTCAGGCAAAAATCTTTACACAGCACTGACATCAGAAGAAAAGCTCAATATAACAAAGCATTATGAAACCTGATTATATACTCAAATTTAAAAACCTCAGTGGTTCTGATTTTTCATTTCCTGTACCAGAAGTCAGCTGAACTCAGAGGACTAATTCAGAATCATTTTAGGATTAAATGAGAAGAACAAAGGGCTTAGGTCAATGGACCACCAGAAAACTTTAAGTGGTTCAAACTGAAGCACCTGTAGAAAGGAGGGTACATGTATGTATGCAAGGAGTTCTACCAAAAGAATGAAGCTTCATGGTCTCAGGTGGCCTGTTTAAGTCTGATGCCGAGTTACTGAATGTTCTCAGACCACTTCAGGCTATTCATATTTATGAAGTGTTGTGGTGTTTTTTCTATTTTCTGTTTTGTGTTGGGGGTATGGAGAAGATGTTTGCTTGGTTTTAAAATGCCAAGGCCTTCTCCACCTCTGAATATCTCCATGTATGAATAGAAGATTTGCATATAATCCAGTCCAAGACTGTCTGATTGCAGCTCTCTTTTTCTGTAGCAGAAGGAAGAGACAATATAACTGTTGATGCAAATGGAAACAAATCAAAACATATCAGCAAATCCTCTTTGGTACAAAACAATGCAATTGATTTGAACTCTGTGAGATGACCAATTTATATTGCCAGAGAATCCATATATGTGTTTATAGAAGGTGAGTTTACAGAATTGCCTCAGAGTAAATCAAAGGGAAGGTTGTTTTTTTTTTTTAAGAGGTGAATAACCCATCATCTTTCCAGTACAATCATGTAATTCACTGTAAACACATACCATGCAGCAGCTGTGTGGCTGCTATATTCTCCTTTCTCTGCCCATCCTACTCCTGCACCTTGGGCACCTGTAAACTACTGCAGACCTGCCTTGCAGACTGTTTGCTCTAATCTAACCTACTCTTTTAGAAAGACAACAACTAAAACATTACTTCCAGAAGAAGGCTGGCCGAAGAGGAATAACACAGGAATAGCCTCTATCTGAATTTTACCCCCTCTCTGATAGTTTAGGTTTCACATATGGACATGACCTAAATACATTGCAAAATGACTCATTCAAATTATTCTTTTTTCTTCAGCTGTTCTGTTTGTGGAACCCAACTCATATTCTAAATGACAGTTATCAAGAAATCTAACTTGCTAAAATACAAGGGAATTATTTTTAACAGTTATTTCTCTTCTGTAATTTCTATAGCAAAGTGACTAAATCAAATTAGTGCAAGCGTAATACATCAACGACACTCAGAGATGACTTCTCTTTACTTCTGGTTTTATCAGCCTCTCTCCCAGTGTTGTAAACCAAGACCCTTCACTCCTCTTGCATTTTTCACCATCATCCAGAGGACTATTTCATTCAATAGAGAACATATCTGGGATTTTAAACTGTGTTCTATCATAATCCATTTTTCAATTCTGTGACCAAAGTGAAGAATCAATTGCCCGTAACCCTTGTGCTAACAACATATGAAGCATGCATACATATGAAAGGCAATTTAACTGGAATTTATGAATGAAAATACACAGAATAATTAAACATAAAACGACTGATTACTTGTAGTGATAGTGTCAGTTGATTCAATATTCAATAGCTATAAAAGCAAGCAAGTCCTGATTCTCTTCTTGATGCAGAAGCATGGCAGGGAAGGGGGAATGAAACTGGAATGATGAGGTGTCCCAGTTATATCAGGAAGTTTTCTGAGCTCCAAGATCAGTGTTAACTACTCTGTAAAGCAGAACCACCAGCATATCACACTACTGCCAAGTTCTGCAGAAAACTAATTCAGTTAATAAATTCTGCAGAGCATTCTGTCTGAAAGAACTGTGTTCTGCTCACAGAAAGTAATTAAATTATAAACGACAAATTCTCTATTGCAATAGTGGGTGATACAAACAAATGAGAAAGACTACACTGGGAAAGAGACAGAAGGGAAGGCAGAAAGATGAATTTGGAGAGAATTCTTGGAAGACATTTCATATAACTGGAAAAGCTATATGTCCTGAACAGTGGAACACTACACAGACCCAAAATTACCAGCCACCAGTTCAGATGCATAAATGTAAAATGCCAGTTGCTTCCACAATCAAAAATTCCAAGTACAGACTAAGGCATAAAAAGATAATGTATGAAGGGACCGTGGGCCTCCAATCAATCCCAGGCAGAGTTTTCTTTGCTAGAGATAAGTAGCAACAAGAAGGTAATATTTCGCAGATTATAACATGGATATGTATTTAATAATGTGAATTCCTATCTAATGAACAAAACTATTAGTTTTATTTTTTTCTACTTTCTTAACTGAATCTTTGATAAACATCATCCTCAGTGTTAACAACTTCCTACACACTACCAAGTACTATACCTCAGGCACCTCTCGGATGGCATCCTTCAGTTTTGGTCTTCTGAATATCAAAGCTAATAATCCTGCAGGGAAAGCTGCAAGCGTTCCAGCTAGAAAAAGAGAACGGAGAGGAACATTAAAATTCAAAGCATACACAGCCTCAGCCTTAAAGATCAATACTTTCAGCATGTGCAATTCAAAAGCAACTTTCATTGGCTAGATTTGAGTACGGTCTGAAAGTGGCCTCTCCTCTAGTCTTTTCTAGAGATTCACACCCTGCTATCTGAATGCCCTGCACCTACTGCCCTTGAGAAATGTGTTCCACAAACTCAGGAACACAAATAATTTCAAAAAAGCTGAAGAGTGGTGAGGAGGGAAGTAACTGTACCAAAAATCCTTCAATATGAAGAGTAAGCCAAAGGCATGTACTAGTGTTTGCTTACTTCCCTGAATAATATACAGTTATTATGTTTAATGATCCTAAGGGTCTTTTCCAACCTAAATGATTCTCTGATGCTATAAACATTCTGGCAAATATAAACAGTACAGTACAATCATTTTTACAAACACAATGGCTATTTTTTTAAAGGCAAAATATTAAAGTGACCATATAAATAAACACAGAACAACTGAAGTGTCCAAAGACCTAAGTTATTGAAAACTGGGTTTTATAGCAAATTTTTAACTGGTGTAGCATCCAGCACAGCTGACAAAACACTTCAATTTCATATATGAAGTATAAAAAGTAGATTTTAATAGAATAGTCAAAAAAAAAGTACACTACTTTGGCTGTTTATTTAAACCATATGTGGATCGTTTAATGTAACTCAGTGCCAATGAGGTAATACAAGTCGGCAAAATTTGAAGAATGGAAAGATTTCCATATTTTTCTCCCTTTTCCAAAATGACTGCAATTCTGAGCAGAGGGGTGAGGTCATAGAGAACTTATGCTGATGATTCAGCTGGATACTGAGCAAATGCGTATGCAGTGCTCTCCAGTGCTGGTTTCAGAGCATTTCACTCTCACCATCAACCATCACCATTCTTGTTCTACTAAGACAATTCACCTTTATCCTTCAAGAGACAGAAAAACCTCACATATTAAGTTAGTGCTGTCAACTAATGAAGCAAACATTTCTGATCAATGCACCTGCTCTTGTATACACCCATACATCAATACTGATGGCTGCCCTTAGGAAATCCTACACCATCCAGAGACTGGTAGAAAACAAAATCAAGTTTCTCTGAACTTTGAGGTCCAAACTCTCTGGCCCACACACAGTAAAAAAACCCCAAACCACAAGCAGCAGTGAGAGCAAACAGAGGAAGGATGAAGACCTGCAGGGAAAAGCATTCCTTCCCCAATAATTAAGGCATATGCATCAAAGAATTAACAAAACATTCAAACAGTCCCATACTGTGTTCAGTGTTTTTACCCTAACAAAGCAACCTGCCCTAAACATTGGCACTCCTCCTTTCTCTTCCAAAGCTCCGGCACTGCATGCCTCACTTAAATGTACACCGTGTATATAAGAGTACAGTGTGTAAATCATTTAATCAATACTGCACTGATTTTGTTTAGCCACATAGAGTTAAGGCAGCTCAAAATTTTTAAGAACTGGAAGTCTGGAAGCATTATTTAGCCTTACTGAAAAAAAAAAATTTAGGAGGCACGTCCATCTGTTGCATGGATATGCTGTGCCAGAGCAGTTCTAAAAGCAGTTCCAACAGCACCAACAGTTTATTTCTATTTCAGACAGCTGGATACATCTCCATTATGTAAACTGTGATTGGTACCTAAGGAAACTCTTTGCATTAGAATGTTTAACACATACTACTGTCTTTCTATTTAACTACTTTAAGTAATCAAATCAGTTTAAACTGTTAGTTTATAAATTTAAGGATAAGACTTCTGGTTTAAATGAAAAACTTTAAATCCACCTAAATCCTACCATTATAGTGAAATACTCCTTTATGCTGGAAATTAACAGGGAAAAACAGGCCAGACAGAAAATGCTCATTACATCCTAGGTTTGAGATAGATGCAAAAATTGCCAAAATTTTTTTTTTAAATAATATATTATTTTACTCTTTATGATTTTGTGATGAACACTAATCCCCAATACTATAGTGTTTTAAAACTAAAATTTATTTTCTTATTGCTTCATTAGTTTCTTCACATCCTAGAAAAGTGCTAAAATTAAAAATCTGCAAATGAAAAAAATTAGCAATGATCCAGCTAGCACTGAAAGAACATAATATTTTGGTAGGAAAAGGGGTACCATTCCTAAATGGAAAAAGAAAAACCCTCAACAGTAGTTTTCTGTGTAAACCCAGTATATCTAAGGATTTCAAAGGTAAGCAATTCAAAAGAAATCACACTGTCCATGCAAATGATTATGATAAAGGAATACATCAAAACAGTGTTTGTTCTGTGGCAGCCTGATGAAACGTCAGTCTTACATATTTTTGTCATAGTCTTATGACACAGCAAAATACAGTAGGTTTTTCACACTCTCAGGATAACTTGGAATGCAAGCGCCACTCTGCCGCATCCATTGCACACTGTCAGGCTATGCCGCTTCTTTAATCTATATTACCAGTGTAGTTCAGGAACTATTTGCTTAAAGATTACTAAAAAAAAGTATTTAAGCAGACACTATTTCTTCTTTTAATTTGTCTATAACACTGGCTTGGAAATATTAGATAAAGTAGTTTAGTATCCAAAAGTATTTATTGGCAGAATGCATGTGCCCCTTTCCAGAAAAAGCTCTTGTTCATTTAAATTAATCTTGAGGAGCCAATACCATGTTCATAGTTTACACAGAATGCATCAGAGGCATTGAAAGAATTTCAGTTACACCTTTTCTCATCATTTTGGTGGGTTTATTTAGGGGGGTTTCTTTGTTTTTCTTTTATCATTTAGAAACAAACTGAAGGCAAGAACATATTTCTGATTAATTCTTGAAACTACAAGCCACCAGAATATGGATTAAGAGGGAAGGGTGTTGGAAATCAAAACAAAACTCATATTCAATTTACTTTATACTGAAAATAACTTAAATGTCCCAAAATTCACTATTTCCTCCCCCCTGAAGTAACAAGCTTTTTTTTTCTAGTTCACATATCTGATTTTACAGAGTTGCCTAAACCATGGTCCAGATCATCACAGAACTTACTCTGTTGCATAAACAGGCTCTGTATTTTATACTGGGTATCTAAGAAACATTTTTTCCACTCTAATTATGCTTGCTTTGTCTTGCAAACTAGTAAAAAATGTATGTTCATAATGGAAACGACAGTCTATTAATAATGCCTGAAAACACGTAGGTTTTCTACATAATTCAAGCTTATATAAAATAATTACTACCTTGGCAGTTTCATCAATAATTTTCCCATTTGCTCTATGTAAATAAGAGCTGAGTTACAATCGACTTCAGTGTGAACTCACAGAACATGATATAAGCATTATTTTTGTTAGGTCAAAAATGAAATTATTTAAAAATCCTGATTTTAAATGTGTTCTTAATACAAAAATAAAACAGCATTTGAAAAAAAAAAGCTTGTACTCTCTTCTTTACTAAGGGAATTACTTCTTAGGCAGACAGTTACTAAACTATCCCACTCCCCTCCCCTGAGCCTCAGCCTAGGTTTAGGGGAAAGCAAGGGTTCTACTACCTATGTAGGAGTCAGAAAAACCCCAACTGACTGCCTCCATGGTTCCAGGTAATACATTGTGCTGTGGTGGGAGAGGTGAGACTCTGCCCCTCCCAGATATTTGGCAAGACTGACAAATAATAATGTGAGAAAAATCAAAGTGAAACACAGGCAACTACCACTTCACAGAGTTCAGCTTAATACAATATTCAAGAGATACTAAAAGATGCTTTTGTAAACAGAAGAGATCCTCTCTTGCAAATACGGCCAAGATCAGAACTCCTTTAAAAGACAGGGTGGAAAATTACAGAGCAGTTGGTGCCTTTTGTCTCACATAAAGAAAATAGTTTAACTGTGGAAAGCTGCAACACAAAATTTGAGCTAAATATCTTTCAAACAATTCACTGAGATCCAGGCAGCCAACATACACAAATCTTCACTGCAGCCAGATGCAATCTCTGCTCTTGCGATGATCCACATTTGGAGGGAGGTAGAAGAGTCGGCTTCCAAAAACCCTTGGGGATGTCTTCAAGCAGCCACTCCTTCGCTCCTCAGAGCAGCCCCTGCTGCTTCAGAGCCACTCACAGAGTGACAGGAGACTGACTTGCCTCTCTGGGGAGACCCCTGTCACTCCTCTGTTAAAGGATGCAGCGAGACTTTGGGAACTGCGGAGTCCTTTACACTGGTACCATTAAAGGCAGCTTTCACATAGTTCATCACAAATAAAGGTGCTGATCTTCTGTTTATCACTAAATTTCAAAGAACGGCACTGCATTAGTTAAGTATTGCTCTGCCTTTAAAGTCCTCTGGTGTGTAAAAGGCCCTCTAACTTCTCCTTTAATTTTTTACTTTGAATTGGGAAAGCCACTCATTTATCTATTACCACATTACTTAAAACAATACTGCTTATCAAAAATGTATTTCAACTAATGAATTTTAACTCACTCAAACCACGTAGCCAAACCCTGAGTATTTAAGTAAAGATTTTAAACTCATTCCACATAGGTAGCTTTTAGTTACATTCCTAAACTTTGTTTCACTTGTCAGTAACCACAAAAAGGTGTTGATTCATAAAACTTCACATTAAATGTGGGGGTTTTTTTCATTTCTCTGAGTACAGATAATGTATCTATTCAGATAGCAATATTTCATTTAGATATATTTATTAACATTCTTAATTATGACTGTTGTTATGTTGGAAAACAGTAACTCAACATTACTTACGTTAAATTTGCAGTGTGCCAAACTAGCTTACAGAGAAATTTATTAAAATTCTTATGCTCAAGAACTGGTTAAAAAAACTAAAAATACTGAATACATAAATAATTTTAAAGATATTTTGCATTTTCATATAGTTATCTTTAATTAGTTATCTTCTTTCACTCAAGTCACTCCTTCTCTAAGTGTGTATTTTAAATATTGAAAAACACTTCCACTTAAACCCACACCACTTCAAGTTAGACACATGGGCAAACTGAAGGGATCATGAGCTCTTTCCTGCAAAAAAGTAAAATTTTGAACCAACTGAATAAGTTGTGAAGATAAAGCATTTGTACGCAGTGAAATGGTATTTTCACTTTGACAGCTCCAAACACCTGGTTTAAATTTGGCCTTTTTTAAAAAAAGAAAATGCAACATTTAAAAGCTAACAGAAGAACACTAAATTCATTTCACTCCAGAATGGCATCATAGCACATCCTGACGGAGGCTGTCATGGATACAGAACCAGACCATTAAGATTTACCCACGGCAATTTTCTGTTCTAGCTTAGATCCTTATTCACAGGAGTTTCTGCTTTTGCCTGTGGTTTTAGTAAGCCAGAATAAATCATCATTTCAAGCTGTACTTCACCTTCTCTCAAAGTAAGAGTCTCTTCAGAAACAAAACTATGAGTTAACTATTCACAGAAAATAAAGGATATTATCTTCCATTTTTTAAAATCACATCTCTGCCAAAATAATTTGTCAAAAGGAAAACACTTGGAAACAGCTTTAAACTTTGACTGCAAACCTGCCCTTCTGAGTATACTAACACACTTTTCCCACATGCCTGGGAGACACTACTCTTTCACTGAGATTTTTTAAATTGAAATATTATTCTCATTCCATAAAAAGCATTCAAGAATGTCAAGCATGAGAAAATTCTGCCACTGCCCAATGTCATCAGTGAAATCATCACTTGGCTCAAACACAAGTTGCTCAACTAATTTAGTGCCTCAATACAGTGACTTTCAAGAAAAAGCATTCATAGTGCTGGAAAAACCCCTCAGATTTAATGTAAATTACAACATTAACGGAATAAAAAAATTGAAAACCTGGATTTATTTGGGAAAGCAGAAGTCAGTCAAAACACCTCAAGAAAAAATTCAGCAAAATAAATATAGAATAAAAGCACAAAAAAATCAAACTTTTATAGTCTTCTGATTAATTACAAACTATTTTCTTGTGAGACTGGAAGGTCATTGCTATCTTCAGGACATCGACTATAGTCAATTAGAATGCGAAGGTTTATTTTCTATTACTACCAAATTGCTATCTGACTTCACAGAATAATTAAGATCGTAAACCACAAAAATATAAAATTAAATCACAGGGATAAAGGCTGTATGAGTAGAACAACATCTTTATGTCTTTATATATTCTGTGTGGAATTGTATCTGCTACATATCTCAATACATTGGCATTCTGAGCACTTTTTCTAAATACACATTCAGATAAAATAAAAAGCCAGGTTCATGGTCATCTGTGTAACTTAAGGCATATTTTACCTAAACTACCACCTGAGAAAGAGCTTGTTGCATTCCAGTGATAAAACCATATACACTCATGTAACTCTACTGGAAACTACACAGTTGAAGTTTGATGATTTTGAAGACGAGGTCTGCTTCCAGGATGTGTGCACACAGTTTCACATATTTCATTTGAAAAAAGATAACAGTTTTATACAACTGTAGTAACATACCTTTGTGCACTATCATCTTAGCTTTTCAGAGCACTCCCTGTTGAGATCATTTAAGCTACGATACTAATTACTCACCTGCCGAAAGGAGCAGAACATAACTTGCAGCTGATCCATTTTTCATGGTTGGGAGAACAATATTACAACTCGATCCTGATCTCATTGAAGAAATCGCAGCTCATGGTAGCGGACTGGACTAGATGACCTTCAAGGGTCTCTTCCAACTCAAACTATTCTATTTTTCTATGAACTTATTTTCTCATCTTTCTGAAAGTTAGGCAACAAATATGCAAAGCACTCTCAAAATGAAGT
This sequence comes from Struthidea cinerea, assembly GCA_013397865.1. Taxonomy (NCBI): domain Eukaryota; kingdom Metazoa; phylum Chordata; class Aves; order Passeriformes; family Corcoracidae; genus Struthidea; species Struthidea cinerea. The sequence continues at coordinate 146,596 of VZTI01001286.1, forward strand.
ATCTAATCCATGCATGGAGTTCACAGTCGTTAAAAGGGACAAGTTGAAAGCTATCTGGTATTTCAGTTTTAAGGCATTCTGCTGCTGGCATGAACCAAAATCTTCAGTTACTTTGCAAAACTATGCTTTCAAAATTTTTCCTGTAGACCTCATGAAACAGAAATAAAATACAAGGTGATTTGAGTAGTTTGTAACTGAGTGTTCTTTTGGAATTTGATTCGCATTTTCATTTGACTAAAAAAAGCAACAAGAACACCCTGTTCTTCAAATCCAAACTTTTTTTTCTAGAAAATTTGTCATGTTTTTTTCAAAATCATAGAATGGTTTGGGTTGGAAGAGACCTTAAAAATTATCTAGGTGCCAACCACCTGCCAGGGACAGAGTTGTCACTCACTAGATCAGGTTGCTCATGGCCCCATCCAACTTGGCCTTGAACACTTCCACAGATGGGGCATCCACAACTTCCCTGGGCAACCTGTTCCAGTGCTTCACCACCCTCTGAGTAAAGAATTTCTTCCTAACATCTAAACTAAACCAGCTGTCTTTTAGTTTAAAACCTTTTCCAGTGAACAAGTATTTATATATTTCAATAAAATCATAGAGAGTTTATACATCACTACAGGACCTGCAAGAGCACTCCAACTTCTTCCGTGAAATAGCATTTATGAAGTTAAAAGTAAAAGGCTGTGACTACCAGCAGTTAAGTAAACATGTACCTTCTAAGAATGGCCTTCAGTAGCCACAGGGTGGCAGAACTATACCTCAATATAACCTGTACCTCCAGGACAGGGACAGTACTTCAAAGAGTGGATTTTTTCTTACAGCATAATTACAATAACACAAAATAACTTGCTCTGTGTCCAATGGGTGCTTTCAATGTCAGGAATAAGAGGAAAAAAAAAATGTCTGTACCTAACAGTATGACTACACAGCTGTTCTATAAACATCAAAACATTGCATCAGGTTATTGACCTCCATGTTTCTATTTTGGCAAAATATTCAAGCCATAGAGTAACTGATTACTAAAATCACTATCAATTTTACCCCATACAGAATCAAAGAATCACAGATTGGATTGGGTTAAAAGGGCCCTTAAAGATCATCTAGTTCCAGACCCCCTCCCATGGGCAGGGTCCATTAGACCAGGCTGCTCAAAGTCCCATCCAACTTGGCCTTGAACGCTTCCAGGAATGGGGCATCCACAGCTTCTCTGGGCAACCTGTTCCAGTGCCTCTCTGTCCTCCAAATAAAGAATTCCTTCCTGACATCTCACCTAAACCCTGTAAAACCACTCCCCTTGTCCTATCATTACCTGCCCATGTATGTCTGCCTCCCTCCTTTTTGTAAGGCCCCTTTAAGTGCTGGAAGGCCACTGTGAGGCCAGGCTCCAAGTTATTTTCCAGGCTGAACAACCCCAACTGTCTCAGCCTGTCTCTGCGGGAAAGGTGCTCCAGCCCTTTGACCATCTTTGTGATCCTTCTCTGGACCCCTTCTAACAAGTCACCATTCCTTGTGTTGAGGACCCCAGAACTAGACACATAATTGGCTTATGGACTATTCCTCCACTCTTCAATGTAAGACAACAAAGATAGTTGCAAACACCTTTCTGTTAAGAGAAATGGGCATTAAAAGATTTCTGACAGCTTTAAGCCAACTGGACAGAGTGTCATTCATCTTGATGATGAAACACATTTTGATGAGGCCACGAGGGAGATGACAAGTGGGAAAGAAGTAGGAAAAGGAAACAAAAACAATATGGAGGAAGCTGGTGATGAAGACCAGCTACAGTTATTTCCTGGGTTTCCTCTTTTGCAAAGGGGAAGGGAAAACAGTGGAATAGTACACAATACAAAAATCAGATGAGTATCCGGGAAAATAGAGCAGAGAGTGTGGATTTTTCTACAGTGCAATCACAGGAAGAGAAGCCAGAGGTCATCAGGGAATAATTCTCATTGCTGAGAATTCGCATTGCTGACAAGAAGACTGCTCAGGAGCGCAGACTGGGAAAGCACACAGAAGAAAGACAAAGAGCCAAGGGCAGGGAAGATTCTGGGCTAAAATGCGCGTGTGACAAAACCATCAGATTTAGAAGAAAGCAACTAATATAATCAATATCTGTTAAAGCCCATTCCACCTAGATTTTAGACTAGAAGTCAAGATCACCAAGTTCTGCATCTTTTTTTGTGGAGAAACAGCTGCAGACCATTTGCTTTCACTTTCTGCTGATTGTGATGGATTATAGTGAATAATTCCTGACAGTTTACTTAGTGATCTTAGTGCTAATGGTTCCAATCATGCTGCTGTTCCATGCAGTCAGTACAACTCTTCCAGATTTTTTCTTTAGTTCACCTTTTAAAAAGTGTTAAAGGGTTAAATGCTCATGAAACTAAGAATGCTAGAAAAGGCAAAAAGCTAAGTGCTCCAATACCCAAACTGAAGTTCCCTACAATCAGCTTATGACAAGAAAAGGCACAGGTATTCCTAATTCCATCATTTCTTAAAACATGAATGTTTGAACTCCCTTAGGGCCCTTTTTCTACACTTAAATTGCATCAAAACTTCTAAAAGCCTGGTTAATGCCATTCCAGCATAAACTCTTCTATTACAGGGATGCCCGTATTACTGTTTAGCTGCAAGGTGCTTCAAGTATAAAAGGAATTTCTACTATGTAGCTTTTCATAATTGACTTAGAAGTTTAAGTAGGAGTGAGAGGACTTGAAGTTAGCTACAGCTCTGAAGTAGATCCACTTAATTTAGACCTTTTCCTTACAACAAACTCAGATCAATTGAAACATTTCTTCACTGAAAAGATATATTTGATTTAAACTTTAAAGAAATTTAGATTAAAAGAGAAAATCAAAACTAATTAGATGACCAGAATAAATAAGACTTACAGACAAATTCTGTTTGTGGGTGAGAAGAAGTGGGAGAGAGTGGAGAGGGTTGCCCATCTCCAAGTTCTATTACACACTGCAATCACAAAAGCCTTAAGCAGTGAAGCCTGCACAGTTCTCTCTCCTTCTAGCTCTTTACCCTGTTTTACACTGCCTTCTGCAGATCAAAAACACCACTTGTGCTTTAGGAAAGACAGAGTTTCCATCATGTACATATTTTGTTATTGTAAGACCACTATTTCTCATATTCACTGTCTGCAACTTGTTTACACAGTCACTGCTACCTCTATAACCTTAACTAGCCTGGCTAGAGGAGTACACAGATAAGCCTGGCCTGGGACATGCACAGCGGCACTGGAGATGTCAGACAGATTTTTTTTTTTTTGCACCCATAGACAAAAAACTTCAGGAGCTCTGCTATACACACAAGACTGTACAAACCTTACCTGGAGAAAGGAGAAAACTCTTACCACACCACTAGAGGGAAAAATGCTCTCAACTCAAGAGGGATACCAAGGGGCAGATTTACTTAGGGAACTGTGGCCTTCTCACTGCTCCCTGTGAGTACAACCTGCTAGACTGTGAGCTTTTGAAGCATTAGGACAGTTGGGAATGGTACAGTTCCTACCAGAGGAAGCCGTGGTTCACATATCTGCTGGGAACACAAGGCAAAACATCAGGACACCTGACCTCTTATGCCGGAAAACAGCTGAATGCCCTGCCCACACTGATGATAGAGTTAATGGATTCTTTCTCTCCAAGGATTCATCCAGAATCTAGATTTCATACTAGAGTATTTTACTGAAACAGAAGATCTTTTTTCTCTCATCCTTTACCTAACACATTCCATGTCTAACACATACTTTATTCAATGTTCCTGACCAGCTACCTAGGAAATGTTCTGATACTGACCACCATCACTAATACCCAGTGTCAATCCAACAAATAAAAATTCCTCTCAGAGCAGAAGGGACATACCAGGTAGGGAGGGGAGGTGACAGAAAAAACTCAGTGTGAAGATGCATATGATATATTTGTAGAGTGAGTCATAACTTTGACAACATGTCTTAAGAAACTCAGTTTAAGGAAATACTTTGTACTAAAGTAAAATATCACTCTAATTAAGCTCTACCAAATAGGTTACTAGAGAAACATGAGTTCTTGTTTGCAAACATCAGATTTGAACATGCTCTACTTTCTGCTTTTCTGCTTTTCAGAGAATCCAAGAATTCATACTTTAAATCCTTTCGATATATACAGTTTTAAAGACAGACTCAGATCCTTTTTTAGATGAATGTATCCTCAATACTTCTTAGATTATTTTAAAAAACAAAAAAACAAAACCAAAAAAAAAAAACCAAAAAAAAACCCAAAAAAAAAAAAAAAACAAAAAAAAAAAAAAAAAAAAAAAAAAAAAAAAAAAAAAAAAAAAAAAAAAAAAAAAAA
>VZTI01001286.1:150940-164743 GCA_013397865.1 Struthidea cinerea
ACCAAACAAACCAGAAGCTAAATTTCGAAAGAAAAGTTTAAAACTTTTTTTTTTTAAACAAGTGGCTGTTTAAATTCCCAAGGGCACTGTGAATGTAGGCACCTATAAAAGACTGCATAAGGCTACACTTAGGTGCTTACTTGCAGAAGTGAAGAATTTAAAACTTGTATATGTTTGATTTCTTTTTCTATTGGTTAAATTGACATATTGTTCTTCCCTTTATATACATGCAAACAACTTGCAGCTTGTTGAGTCTTTGTTCTGAAGCATCTATCACTACCCAGGCATTAAACTGGTAAGCTCAGCAAGTCTCTAGGACTTGTGACTACTGCTCCTAGCACCAAGAATCAGATGATTCGTGGAGACAGACCTACATGCCTAACTGAAGTTTGTTAATTGAAGGCCAATCACCAGAATCCCACTGTATTTGAGAAAGCCAAACAGTGCCAAGCAGGGAAAAAAAAAAAAAAAAAGAAAAGGCTCTAGGAGCATTTGTTTCCTTGTTTCTAAAATAACACTTATTTTTCAATTTTAGGGGCAATAATTACCTTGTTAAAAAAAAACACTAAATGCTACAAATAGCTACTTATAATTCAAGTTAAAACACTGTTTCTTCTATAACTTAATGGGCATAAATTAACAGACATGGAATTCCTGCTGAACATTAGAAAATTATTTTTGCTGTGAGGATGGCTAAGCATCAGAACAGATTGCCTGGAGAGCTTGTGGATCTTCACTCTTGGAGATACTCAAAACACCAGGACACCGTCCTGGAGAATCTGATCTAGCTGGCCCTGCTTAAATAGGGTGGTTTGACTAAATTATGTCAAGGGGTGCTTTCCAACCTAGACAATGCTTTGTGTGATTCTCTGTGGTACAGCTGAGAAGACTATGAATGTAGTGCATGCATGCAAGAGCTTATTAGTCCCATATGACCTATTTATTCCACATTCCAATCTTCTTGAAGACATTTTATCTCCTAAAAGGAAACAGAAGCGGCAAAAGGGGGAAATTCTAATAAAACCATAGCAAATGCACACGCCGCCACATCTCTGTTAGGTGTCCCAGCAGGGCACACTTATGAGTTTCAGTCTTTTCCATTTATTGGAACTGCCTAGGAATCCTTTTAACTCCTGTCTAGAAATAATACCAATCCAAACCAAATCCTGCAGCACTAAACACTTCTTTTGTCATAAGCATTTTTTGCCTTTTTTTTTTTGATAGGAAAAATTGGTAGCAAGGTGAGTGCAACTACTGTTTATGTGAAGTTTGCTGATTATTTCACTTGATAAACAAAAATAATACTTTGTAAGCAATACATGCACACACTTTTTTTTTCCCAATTAAACTCAATTAATACTTTAATTCAGTTGATAATATACAGAAATTTACTGTTATTTCAGACCTCATAGAGGATCTAAGCCATCTTCCTAGGGAGAATGAGAAAGATGACGCAGGACACACAGGGAACCCAGTGTCTGGATCAGTATCTGAAGTGGCATTAGACATTCCTATTTCAGAAAGTAAGCTGAGCCCTGAGTGACTCCTGACAAAGAGCAAAAGAATTTATTTTCTTTAACTAAATTTCAGTGAGGGTATTTTCAAAATTTTCCAGCAGATGGTCATCAACCAAAAGAAATCCAAGCAGTTAAAAGCACCTGGAATAAATTTCCAACAATCAGTAAAATTTTTGCTTTTAAATGTAATGATTCTGAGAGTCAAAAGTTAAGGCAACAAATTAGAATATATCAAAATTGAGTCACACTAAGAAGCCTTCTTGAAATATAATTCTGCTAACTATGATGTCTGGGAAAGCCACAGCTCCTAGAGGCTACAGTGAACACCTCTATCAAAACTACACTGCCAGGTAGAGAAGAAAATCAAAACAGAAGGAAACCATGAATTACCAAAGGGACAACAGTGGCCTATTACTGTTACTACCATATCTCAGAAAACAATAAGATTTTCCTGGATATGGTAACAACAAAACTCTACAAGAGAGCCCTGAGGAGATTTCTTCCTCCAAATCTCTTCTTCATGGACACGTGTAAGGCCAAAATAGTTCCTTCATTCCTAAAAATGTTATTGAAGTACTTGAAGAAGCCAAAGCTCTAACTAAAATTGAGAGATCCACAATCTTTTTAGCAGAACACAGAGTTATCAAGCTTGTATTACACAGGTTTGGGTTTGTTTTTTTTTTTTACATCAGTGTTGGCTGGTTTGGGATTTTTTTGGTAGTGGAAAAGAACTTACATCAAAAATTCATTTGACTAGATCTTATGCTGTCAATTGCTTTAACTGTTCACTTTATCTACAAGATCTCACATTAGCATTTTTAATTATTTAAAAGACATTAAATATTGCTGGTACCAGCATGATCAGAGATTAACTTCTTAACAATCACTCTTGTTTGAGAGTAAATAATTTTATTCCAGCTGCTATGAACTTTTAAACAAGCAAAAGCAACATTTGCTGACATAAAAGGGACAATCCACTCTGTAAAGGAATTGTGATGAAATTGAACTGCCTATGTCCAACAAAACAATACTATTTTATATTAGACACTTTGCAATTTTTTAAAAAAGTTAACTTGCTCAGGAGAAAGCTGAATTACTGTATTTTACTATATTATTCTGACTTATATGCTGTATCACAACACTTCCATATTACTTTTACTCCAGCTACTTTTTCATTAGTTTAAAATCCCAGCCACTAACTCACATGGAAGCTAACTGGGTTGCTTTTACATTCGGACCATAGCAAATAATAAAATTTAAATATATCACTGTTAGTACACCTCTACAAGAATCAACAGGACAGCATGATCCCTAAAATCAACTGAATTTCTAAATCAAAATATGACAGACTGATTTAGGAAGTAAAATGCTAACTCAGGCTCTAATGCTAGAGAATAGTTTTGTTGCAGTAACAGGTAAGCCATGATCAGAAAATAAACACATTTTAATGTGTCAAATAGCCAAAATAAACCAGTCATGGTGATTTGCTTCACTGTCACCAAATGTACCTCCTGGAATAAAACTGTACCTGAAGCTCTCACCTCACAGAAACGAATAAAGTTTATAGGGCTTAAGGTTACTAAGAGAAGCTTGAAAACATAATCTAACACCAGGCTTATGACTTCTACTGGGGAGTGTCTGAATTTATGTGATTACTGATGTCTGGAAACTGACTTTTAGACTTTGAATGCTTGAGAATGACAATGCTAAGATTTAAAGCCATTCAATGATGTAACAAATGGAAGCTATTCATCAATGTCTTCAGCTGGGAACAGAGACACACTGGTCCAAAAAATGCTGACTGGCATAAAGGTGGCCTGAAGCACCCACTCATCCTCTCCAGTGGCCAAGCCCAAGGATACTGCAGATACATCCAAGGACTAAGAGGATAATTAAATTGTGTTTGATTTCTCTTTACCAAATGGCACACAAAAGAAGCTAGATTTGAATCAGAGAATTTGCAGGGGACAGACTGCTCCTCACCTTGCCAAGGAGCTGAGCCATTGGATTGTACATGATCCAGCACGCTTAAGCACACACTCACGCCTTCTTTTCCATCTTTGGACAGTAAGATGCCTAATGCAGCCAAGAAGTGCAGGACTGCTTTGGCCAGGTTTATTAATTTACCTGGCAACACTACAGTCAACCCCATCTAATCAGGAGACAACTGAACTCCAATAAATAAATAAATAGATAAATAAATAAATAAAGCCTGAAAGATCTCTCCCCACCTTGCAAGCACTTTAACTTGTAGATCTGACAGTGTTGCCAGTCACTGAGCATATAGAAGCTCTTGCATCACCACTAGGACTGGCTTCACCACTAGCTTGCTCTCAGGCTAACTCTCGGTTATATTTGAAAAACAAATGCAAGTTTTTACCTCTGTATTTATACCAGCTTCAAGATACTCAAATAAAGGCTCTTGCCACCCATTTTCAGGAGAAAAAGAGCACAATCTGCACATTAACTAGAACTAAAAGCCATTTCTGAAATTCCTTCAGGAAGTGCTACTGGCAATACAAACCTTTTCAAAATCTGATGCAGCAATACTATTAGAACTCAATAGTTTCCCCAATTTATTACCATCTGACTGTGGTCTTTGCAGTCTATTTCTCACAGAGAAAGAGAATAAAATTTCCAAATCTGCACTGGAATTTACTGACCTGCAGTTCCCAAAGGATCACCACCTCACCTGCCTTCAATGTAGCCCAATGCAGAGACCTGCAGACATACAAGTAATTTCTCAACATGTTACTCACACAAAATACTACATCACAAATACTACTCCTACATGTTTTGCTCCTTTGTTCAGAGCTAAGTGGATATCTCTACACCGCACAGTCAACTTGTATACCCTAATGACAGTTTATATGGAAGGTTTCATCTCTTCTGTAAAACATACTTCTTTTCACTACCATCACAGTCACAAAGACATTTGAGCTATTAATACCATTTCCCTGCCTACTGGGTTCCAGTCGGACCCTACAACCAAGAGATTCTCTGTGGAGACCGTAAGATTGCTGAAGACACGTTTCCACTCCCCACAGGGAATAACTAAGAAAAACGTTCAGCCTTAGCCACGATTTTTATTACCATTTCACCAGCTCCATTTCTAGTCTGAGTCTAATCTATCTTTTAAGGCTAGACATTTTTGGCACATTGCTGTGGTTGCACGAAAATCACAAAAAAAGTTGCAAAAAATCAATATGAGTTATCAGGTACTAAGATACTTGGACATTACTCAATCACAAAAACTATGCGTCAGTATAAAATAAAAATGGAATATTGATTTTGGGGTTTGGTACCATTTAACAACTACTTAAAAAAAACCATAAATCCATCCTTCAACTACATAACTGAAAACGCTCTACTTATCTGATTATTGCTTACCTATCCCTTTATACAGTAATGTTAGACTGAAAAAATCCCAAGAACACAAAACAATAAGGAAAATAACTTCCTTGTAGTAGGTAATAATCTCATTAAGTACTAAAAGAAGAGCTTTCCTTGTAGGAAAAGGTTTGTTAGGGGATTTTTGAAAGAATTCTTTTCTTTAGTTAACTACAACATTTCAAGTGACTGCAAGATTGCTAACACTCAGCAACAGGTAGGAAATGTTCTTGGAAATACCTTGGGGAGATATAAAAGATGCACAGCAGTATTGAATGGAGCTGAAGATTTTCACCCTTCTCTGTGGCTGGAGTTGGTTAAAATCATTTGCCCTTCTTTTCCTTAAGTTTTCTAAAGACTGAAAACAGGAGAACATGAAATGTTACCGAAATTTATTCCAGGTTCACAAACAAGGTTTTTCAGTATTTGAAAATTACTTACTTCTTTTGTTCACAGTCTCTTCTGCCTTTGCAAACCATGAATAACAGCCCATCTTTTATTTGTTTTCAGTTTCTCACAGAACCAGTTTGTTATGACTGCTCTCTCCTACACAAAAGCTGGTCAGGGTTTCCAAACATCCTTCTGTTTATTTATGGCAAGCTGCAGTGTAAACATTTGCTTACTACAAATCAGTGCCAGAAATTGCTAAATAAACCCACTGTTTTAACACCTTTTACCCCTGACTATATGAAAGAAAACTAAGCACTTACAGTCCACATGCCTTTCTCTAGTCTGCACATATTCATTACAGGTCAAAGCAACTTTCTCTTCTTTCAAGACAGAATGGGTACAAGTTCAGCAGCAGTGCTGGCTTCTATACTTCCTTCTTTTGCCTGACCTGGTTTAAGAGTGTAAGAGAGACTTCTGCGGGGTTGCTTTTAATTTTTTGGGGGGAAGCTGGTTTATTTTTCACTTTTTATCCCCAATTCCCCTCCACAAACATTGATGCCAGCAAAACACATGAGCAATAAGCTGCAGCAGGAGGGCAGAGAGATCATGAGTACCTCAAGCCACTACTGCTGCGGAACATCTTGTGTCAAACAAGATGCATAAGGTGTCATAAACTCATTAGATGGAATTTTCTGATAAAGTCTGGTTCTTCTGACAGTTTTCAAATGTGTGTAACAGAGATAAACAGATGGAAAATAATCTTAGTTGACAACAGATAGGGGGGCTTTTTTTTCCCCTTCATATAGAAGGTTCTGAATTTACAGCTCAAGATTTTCTTCAAACATTCCTTAGCACTCCTTAGTCTGAGAAACAACTTTTCTTTACTTGGAGAAAAACTGCTGTTTCAAGAAAAAATTCCTAAAAATAAGATCTTAAATAATTTTTAATCTGTGACCTTTAATTAGAAGCAGATGTTGAATCACAAAAAGAACAGGCAAGTGTTTAGATTTCTGGGCCTTCTTCAGGTCTAAGCAAAAGAAACACTTCTGTTCACGCTTTTTTTTTTCCCCTCCCACAGACTATACCAACTAGCCCAGAAAAAAAACCAAAAAAACAAAAAACAACAGCAACAACAAAACTAAAAAAAATCTCAAGCAAACAACAAAACCCCACCCTTCTCTCTTATAGCTTTAGATCACTGTAGCTATACTACCACTTTTTTTTTTTTTTCCTTCTCCTTTTAGGTGTTCAGGGCTTGATCTGGTTTAAGGCTCCTTGGTGATCACACAATAATCCCCCTCACTACCTGGGCCAAAGGATAAATACATCAGGAACTAAAGACACAGCCTATGAAAATTCACTCCTTGGGTTTGCAACAACAATTTTCAACACTCACAGTACACAGACCAGTGACAGGACAAAATGAAAAAACATAATGAACTCACAGAATCAATCTATGCCACTGAAGATGCCTCAGCTCCCCTTCCCCTGTATGCCCCATGCTCTGCCACATATTATTGCCTCAGAGGACAGGTGACACTTGTGTTGCCACTGGTGTCATGGTGCAAACCCATACTGACATCCCACAATAGTGCCTACGACCAGACAAAATGCAGGCACTTGTTCTACTCCTCCAGCTCTGCAATACATGCAGAGGGAGGTGGAAAGCTGGAGGTATTCATGTCTTAAATTGCCACAAATTACAACTGACAAGGTTCTGTTACTAGAGCCTTAATTCTCTTCACCTACCCAGCAACACTACTAAAAATCAATGCAAGTCCATAGTGCAAGAGTTAGTTCTAATTAGCAAAGACAGCAAACTCAAAAAGCCTGTCTAGCAGCTTTCCAGCCTTTAAGGTAGAGTTGCACTCCAGTGGATTGGGAATCCAGGGGAAATGTGAACAGCTGCAAGTAATATAAACTCCACTAATTTTGTGTATGACTTGTTCTCATCTGCTGTCATCTGCATCTAAAGATGTGAAGCATGGAATCTGACGACATCATGCATGACAGACCTGATCAAAAGGTCTTAAAAAAATTGAACGGATCTAATAAAAGAAAAAAAAAAGAAACAGCATGATTCAAACTGAATGTATACTCGAGGATCCAGTCACACTGGTCCAGGAGAGCCTCCTCCTGTATTAGGTAGCCAGCCCTGGCTATGGAAACATTTTGGAGTTTGACTTGCACTCTAATGCTGAATTCCTCCTTCTATTTCACCTCCATTCATAGTTATCCTCCCTAAGCAAGCAAAGCACGTCTAGTTCTTCTATTTACATTTCGACAACACCTACGTTTTTGCAATTCTGTGAGTGTGTTTGGAGGCTGGAGCCACACACATGAAATGTAAATGGACAAGATTTCAGTTGCACTGCCATCATTCAATTTCCTACACACTTTCCCTACACGCAAATACAGCAGCTACATTTGTATGCAAAAGTCACCACAGACCACAAGAAATCCCCAGCGTACTTTAATGTAACCTCACCAAGGATAGGAAGCTCAGCGCAGCAGGGGGATGGCATACTCTCCAGTGCACTCTGCAGTGCTGATGCACTGAGGCCCTGCCAGAAAGGAATTCTGCTCCCTTCCTGTTTGTTTGCCTGAGTTTTCTATGGGGGAAAAAAAAAAGTGAAAAAAAGGAAGTTCAGCTAAGGAATATACCAAACCCACAAAACAGGTACTGTTATCCCCTCAAGAAGATAGCACTTCAGTTCAGCCTTGCTCTTGAGACCTCTGTTTTGATCTCCACAGTTCACTAAAGTCAAAGTCCCAGTTCTTTTCTGAAAACATCACCTCAGTTCTTTCTTTCTTTGTGTTTTTTGCAACTAAAGTATAGGTCATTGACTGAAAAGGGCTTTCAAAGCTAACAGAGAAAAGGCAAAAAACATAGAAGATGTATACCCTCAAAGAGAGAACCTTCTTCTTATTGCTTTAAAGACATAATTTTAAAATCTGTATTAGATCAGAAAGAAACTATTACTCAAGACACTCTCTTATAAATGTAGATGTTAGGAAAAAAACCCATTAATACCAGTTTTAGAAAATTTCAAAAATAAAACCCAAAAATACATTCCACATACCCTGATGACATTTCTTCAACCACAGATTTTTATCTGTTTTGTCTTGAAAAGCCAGGTAGAGGCACAGTTTAGCTTACAAAGGGCAGTAGCCCTTTTATTTTATTTAACCTGAAGTGAAATCTGATGGAAAATGTTTCAGACATAATAAGGCCATAAGCTTGCTCACATCTTCTTTAAAATTTGTTATTAATCTAAGCAATGCTGTTTTCACTTAAGCAATCACTTAAAAAAACAAACAAAACATACAGGACAGAAAGTGAGCCTTATCAACACTGCAGAAATGGACCTCAATCACTCTGAGATATGATACCTCCAAAACAAAACCCCCCTCTAATCCAAACTATTGATGCTGAGAATTTTTTTTCAAGTGGTTTCTTACTGAAGACTAAAATGAAAGGCTATTCTGGAGGCACAAAGGGTTAAAAAAATTGAAAGAGTTTCGATTGCTGAGGGAAAAAACCCACAATCTTAAGATCCATCCTAAACAATCACAGCATTCAGGAAAAACACAACAGTAAATTAGGCTCCAACACTACGGCATCTATACTGTCAAACACCACCACTATATGTATCATTCCTGCCAGGAAAAACAAAGACAGATGGTTGTAGAAAAAGACACTCTTCAGAACAACCTTAACCTTCTCGTACTGATGAATCAAAATATTTACAATATTTATCCCCCTACAGAGCTCATTCCCTACAATTAAAGCTCTTCTAAACTGCTGCAGCATATTGCTACGGAAATTTTGGCAGAACAAATCCTTAATTTACATAACTGTTCAGAGTAGCCACCTAACTTAGAAGAAGAAAAATCATGCATTCTCAAGTATTATGGACTTTCTGGAGCCTATGATTTATTTTACTCATAATTGTTTACATCTTTCATTGCTTTCTCATCACAGGGCAATATCCAACTGGTGATATCAAGGTCAATAGCTTCCAACCAGCACGAGCGTGACTGGAATTCGCACGGCATTCACTACCAGAATGTCACTTTTTGAAACAGCATCTTTCTTGTCTCAAGCCAAAGAAGAGATGTGTTTGGAAGATCTAGCAATGTATGTAGGTGCATAAAGACCCCTTGGCACTACCCCAGCTCCCACAAGCTATCTGCCCTGAGTGACTTCACTGCCACTGACAGCATGGAGCACCAAAGGTTTCCTAATTCAGGTACCTTATCTGTGCAAAGCTCCTGCCCCAGAAAGGAGGACAAACTCTGCAGGTCCACAGCAAGCCCAGTAACAGACTTCAGTGTTGAATCTTAGCTATGTCCAAATTTTTCCAGAGTTAAAAGTGCAATTAAAACACATGTCCAATAAAATCTTGACAAAACATTTTTCTGGAATCTATAACACAAACTAGCACCTGCCCAGAAGCTGCTGCAGCTCCTTTCTGGCCTACATTAGACATTTCCCTTTCTATAAAGGTCAGGCAGATTCGAGGTGGCTGGTCCACATGGAAACACCCAGAATCGGGAGTTTCAAAGCTCTCCTGGTCTCCCGGTTTAAAATGTCAAAGTCCAACATAATTGCTTCTTTTTCTTCTCTTGAAACTACCTCCCAGAGTTGCCTCTAGTCCCTGAAATTTCTTCAGTCTTAGCAGGAATTCTCCTGGAAAAATAGTATCCTAAGAATGTTTCTTCTCAGTTTGAGGGTTCTAACTGTTCAAAGCCCAAAATTCAGTCAGGGGTAAAACCCATACACAAGACAAAATTTTAAAAAAAATCATTAATTAAACAATTGCTTAAAAGACCCTGTGAAAGGTTTCTACTCTTTACTTATTTTCACTAATCAGAATTTGACAGTAAAATTTCAAAAATCTCTCAGAAATGAAAGCATCCGATCTACAAGCACACAGTTGTGCAATATAGTATGCACACAGAATGCCAGAGCAGCAGACCTCATTTTATCTCCTAAGTGGTCAAAAGGCCAGAACACAAAGAATTGAGGGTTTAGAAATCACTGCCAAGGATTGTATGTCTTTCACTACTAAGTATAAGCATCAGATAATTCAAGAGATGTGAGGGGATATACTACTACTACCAGTTAGTAGTACCAGGGTGGTTTGGGGGTTTTTTTGTGTGAGGAATAAACTGTTAAAAAATTATTAAATTTTTATAAACCTAATTTTTAATTTCTTAGGAAAAATCTTATAATTTTTAGCCTTTTAGCACTGTTCCTCTATCTCCAAAGAAGAGAGATACAAAAATTCAAACACAAGATTCCCCTCCACTCCCTGCAACCAGGGTAATCAGGGTAATTGATGTCCTCAGAGCAGAGAACACACTGGCCAGCATCGTATGAAAGTCTTAGATGGATGAGAAAGATGAAGGATAACTTTTCTTTTTCAAGAAAAGAATTAAAATGAGAAAAATATGTGGTTGCTGTAGGTAAGTGTAATTACACTGCGTGATATTTTTGTTTGGCTAGTTTTTCCCAATAACTCTGTCAGCTGTTCTCACCCAAGTGATTAAATTATTTCATTTTTCACTTAATCCAATTCCTATTTCAATTTATAACCATCACTTCCCCATGCTAGTGTGGCATTAAATTACTGTCATTCCTGGCCATTAAGTTCATCATATTCCAGTCAGCAGAATCGATCAAAAACACCACAGCAGTGCCATGAATTTCTTATTAAATACATTCCTTTTTGCTGCTTTGTAGAAGCTGATCATCAATGTCAGAAGCTATATTACATCTATTTCTGACTTTTCAGGCAAAGGAAACACATTCTGAATCAACAATAGAGACAACAAAAAAGTCATTATTTTAAATGAACATAGCATTTTCTCTGTTCAAATCATACTCACTTTACTTTGTAAGTGCCCACTGAAGAAACGACCCATGCAAGCATAAATTTCCATCTGCTACTGATCTTCTAACCATACTTCCTAGCGTAAACTCAAAATTTATTGCTCCCCTTAATAAAAAGGGAGGGAAAAAACAAAACAAAACCATCTCCCTTAATGTTACTCAAATTTCTTTGTGTGTTCAAATTCAACTCCTGAATCAAATTCACTTACACAATTAGCAACACACAGACTTTTTAACAAGAGTTGCCACCTTAAACACAGTTGTTCATGTTCTGTCTTACAGAGAAGACAGACAGAAGAAAAATTACAACTCCACTAGAAGATCCCTGGGAATCGTATATTTCTTGTCCAAGGCAAGATTCTACACTATTTGTTCAGGGCCAATTTGAAGCTCAGTCAATTCCAAGCTCACTTTCACAAAATGGTATCCATAAATTAAATTTGCGCATAGTCATCTTTACTTTTAAAATATCCCATTGTTTTCTGACAGTAAAGACAGTGCTCAGTCTCATCTTCTGTGTGGTTTGTGCTGAGCTACAAAGTGTTAAATAAACAACACTTCAATTTCCATATTAAAATTCCCTTCCCTCACAGCACTTTCACTTGGAATTGAATGGAAGGTATACCTGCCAATCTAACTGGACCATTTACAAAGAAACCCTGAGCCAAATTCTTCCTCTCTTGAAATATCAGGAGTATGATCTTCCCCCCATCTGCCAACTCAATAGCTGCCCAAATGTACATTTTCTCCATGCATGCTTATATAGGAATTAACAGGGCCTTTTGCTGCTTGTATGTACAATAAAACACAGTATTTTTATAAACACCGTAGACGCCCAAAAAAATTTTAAAAATTGTGCTTAAGAGATGTTAATTGGTACAACTGCATTATTTTCATTGTCCTACTAAGTCAAGAGCTTATTATTCTCTAAGAGTTTCTCAGAATACCCATACCTAGTGTAATACTTTGTACATAATAACTGTAAAGTGCTTTACAGATGCTGTCAAATTATTCACAGTCTGAAAAGCAGACAAAAGATTAAAGGAGTTTTTCTGGAATACTTTCAAAGTAAAGAAAAAATTTCTCTGTAATCATCTGTAAACTTGAACAACACAAAGAGATGTGACTGAGCAGCTATATATGGGTGGCTTTTTAAGCATCTGTGGTAACTGTATTACTTATTCAGCACATCGCTGGATTTCTGTAGGATCTACTTAAAACAGCAAACACGGGTTTCAGATAAAAATTCTAAAGAATTGAACACGCCTCGGCGGCCTTGCCCCTGCCAACTGCTTCATGCAGGCAGACCCTAGAATCAACAGGAATTGGCAAGGCTACAGTATTCCTTTACCCTATGAGCTACAGTTAACAGGATTGTGGCCTCTGGGTCTGCTCCTGATCTTTTCCTGATCTGAACAAATGCTGCCGTGAACATTTACGCAAATAAGACTAACCCCAACTTGCATTTGAAACGTTTGTAAGATTTCTCCTAGCCCTACAAAATTAGAAAAATTCATGACAAGCTTTAAAAACTGTAGTCACACTATTTGCTAGGATCAACGTCAGCAGTTCATTTCCCCGTGGTACGATTTAAACCGTAATCCCATTTCTTTCACATTTTATTGTGGTGTCTGGTGCCAAGCACGCTGCTTCCCAGTGTTTGGTGTGACAGCTATGGATCAGCTGTCCCTCCGACTCCGCCAGAGCCCGCTCAGACAAGCCGGGCTCGCTCCACGGGCGGAATCCACCCTCCACCGATGGCCTGGGAGACCGGCAGCAATGAGCCGTCCGCAACCTGCGGCATCGCAGCGACCCGCGCTCCTTCGGGAGAACTGCTCCAGACCGACCAAACGGGAGATTTCCTGCCGGGAACCAAATCCTTCCCCACCATCCGCTACAACCACCTGAGCAGCCCCTTTTCAACCGCAGGGGCTGCAGATACAATGTTCCAGCAATCACAGTGCCTAGATCATTGGCAGCTGTGAGCTCTCACATATTTAAACGCCGGAGAGGAGCAAAAGCTTGGTTTTGTCACTCAAACGAGTAGCTTCGAGTCCCGGTTCACGAGAGCGCAGCTCGCACCAAGTAACGAGACGCCTTCCAGCGCCCGTGTCGCGGCGGCAGAGCCATGTTTCGCGGAGCCGCCGCCAGCCGAGCACCTGGAGCACGTCCCTGCTTAACCCCGCGGGGAGCGGGACTCACGGCGCCCCGGAGCCACCCCGAGCTCCGGCTCATCCTCCCCCCACCGCCGCTCCCCGCCGCCTCCTACGCGGAGCCGAGGGCCGGCGGGAGCGCTGCCCGGTGCCCGGGGACGCCCCGGCGGCCGGAGCTGCCGCTTGACCCGTCTCCCTGGCAACGGGGACACTCGCCCTCGGCCCCCCCTTCGCCATCAGAGTCCCCCTTCCCCACTGCAGCGGTGCTGAGCGGCCGGGGCACGACCGGCGGCCGCCCCCCGCCCCGGTCCCGGTCCCGGTTAGGTAACAGGGGAGGCGAGGCGCCGCCTCGGGCCCGGCCGCTCGCTCACCTCGGGCAGGTGCCGGGGCCGCGCACGGCGGTGGCGGCGCCGCCTCTCCGCCCCGCTCCGCTCCGCTCCGACGGCAGCGGGGG